>JBAIZZ010000350.1:505919-669310 GCA_037355905.1 Heliconius aoede | reverse complement strand
CGGAGAGGTACTACTTCATGAAACGAACCGCTACGAACCGCTAGGAGCACATTACCGTCAATTAAGATTATTATTGCACTGTGTCCATAGTGTTTACCTTGAACAGACCTCGTAACCCGTCGGCGGGCGGCGTAGAGGACCGTAACGCGACCTCTGCGCTCGGCGCGCAACAGATCAACAGATAGGTACGCGGTGTTCGCGGCGGCTGAGAGGCGGCCGAGGCGGTCGCGGCCGGGGTGCCTCCGTCGCCGGCGCGCGCCACTCGCGCCTCCCCCCCCCCCCGTCGCCTCCTCCCCGCACATCACCCTCTGACGTCACAGTTACGGACCTAAAATTTCACACGAGCAATCGTTGTATCGTAAAAGCTTCACTTTCGGATGCTATGGGCGTTATCATATAACATTTTATGCTTCAGCACCTTCAGAGATGAAGAATCTGAAGTATAATACTAAATTTGTATTAGAATAATGTATGTTTATGTGAAAAATCTGTATGGATTGAAAAAAGAAATATATATACACAAAATTTTTTACGGTTTGTTTTAATGTAATGTAAATCTCGCATTTCCTAGCATATTTTTTAATTATATACAATACTTACTACAGAAAGAGTATGAAATGGAATGGAGGTATCGGTCGGTAAGCATTGAATGTTACAATAAAAATCATTTCATCTCAAGCTTTTACCAATTGGAACGACTTATAACGTTTTTCCTTTCAAATTTATTAGTTTGAAAGGAAAGATTAACCAGTACGCGTTACTTGTATAATATAATAATGTACGTGTTTAGGATATTTTATGTATTTTTTACTAATATATAAGACTTATGTTATATTTATTAGTATATATATATATACGTTTTTTTCTTGGCTCGAGAATAATAAATAGAAGCGAGCGAAGTGAATGAATGGTCAGAATATTCTGTTCATATTCTGAAATGCAACGTATTACACAACGTCGCTAAGTTTCACAAGGCTGAATGTTTTTTTACACTTACATATTTATGTAGATATAAAAACAATAACAGAAACACGTCAAGCTTGTTTTAAGAATATAGATTTTACTTTTCTTTGGTAATTGAAATAATTATAGGTATATTCTCAGTCTATCTAAGTATCTGCATTATATCATGGCTGCCGGATACGTGCGGTTCCAGATAATTATAATTATTGTTCTACTATAGTCACGATTCTTAAATACTTTTTGAGAAAATGATGACAAATATCTATAAATTGGCGTCATATTTTGTCTTTTTTAAGCTTCACGTAGCAGGGTAGGCAGATGGAACCAGGAAGCCTAGTGTTAAGACCCTCCGTTCCCTATAAGACCTTTCCGTTCCACACTTATCACTTTACCACTACACACAAACTTAATTTTCTCGAGTGATAATCGAACCCGTACACCATCGTGCTTACAGTCACACGGCTATCTGCTGGGCTGTTAGTAAAAAAGACAAGTTAAGATCTGTAGTGGGCAATAAGAACTCATTGTGAGCCAACAAGTAGGAAACAATCCAGAAAGCGTTATGTAACAAAGAGCACGTGTCCCTGGCGTGCCCCGGTAACACAGCAGCGCAGTAAACTACCATTGTCTGCCGTTTAATCCAATTATCAATTTCTTGTTACTTTTTCCGTTTTGATATCGCTTTGAAAAACTTTTGTTAACCAACGTCTTTCAAAAAAGCAGGAGGTTCTCAATTCGTCGGAATCTATTTATTTGATTGAAGTTTTACATTTTACTACCCATCAATTCAAGTCGTAAAATAATTAATCTAACGATCTAATGACAAAAAACAAACTGACTACCGTACTCTGACTTTGTATAAGAAATATAATTAAAAAAAGAATTTACAATATTAAGTCAGTGTCAAGGTAATGTTACAATAGAATTACTAAAATATCATATTACTAAGCTTTTCTTAATACACACAAAGAAATCAGGAAAAATCTCTAAAGTTACGTCATTTAAATTAAAATTCATTTCACCTAACTGTAGGTTAATAAAGAAGATGCTTAGAACTATTGCTGTCGATACTTCGGTTGGATTTTATTTGAAGTTTATATTTGCCATTGACGTGACGCCAATCATATTTTATAAATGTCGGTTGATGAAAGCTTTGAGAACAAGGATGTCGCCGATAAAACTGATACTTCAAACGGAAACTTTGATGAAATAAAAACAATTTTAAAAGAAGTGGAAGAAAAAGATGGTAATAACCAAGTTTTGAAAAGAGACCGAGGAAGAAGAACAGAGGGAGAGAGTGTTTATTGAGATGTAATTTTTCATTACATTATTGTAAAAAATATTATATATATATTTTCATATCTCATATCTTAATATCATCATCATCATCAGTCATCGTGGCGGAGTGGCACAAGGGTGTGAGACTGTAATGTGAAGGTTGTGGTTTCCTCAATCGAAGAAATAAAATATTTATTTAAATGTATATTATATTTTCATCTCTTGGTGTCTCTGGTGTGGAGGCAAAGCGCGGCGTTGAATTCTGCCATTCAACACGCATTGCCTCCAGAATTCGGCAGAAAGGGAACTGAGTGTCTTAACACTAGGGTTCCTCTGCCTACCCTGCTGTGTGCGAGATACAGCGTGAAGCTGAGTTATATATATGAGATTGTCGGAAGTCTTAGAATGCTGTATAATATATATATTCTTTGACCCCGTAAAAGGACCCACATTTTAATCTCGTGAAATAGCGTGTTCCCAACATTTTCGAGTGACATTAATATTTTAAAAGCAACGCTGTGACTATAGCGCTTTCCGTGTTTGTTTTAAATATATATTTTTTACGTAACCTTTTAATAATGGCTATTTTAATATAATTGATTAGATTAAATGTTTTAAACCGCAGAAAAATTTACAGCTTAGTAATGTATGTAAATACGTATGTAAGTAAAAAATTATTTAGTTATTAACCAAATCTAAAAATAGTTATACAATGTTTTTGTATATTTATAAAATGCTATTTCATACTCAGTAAAGGCAAAGGTATTTGAACCTGCGCCTCTTGGACAACATACTAAGTTATAACTTAATAACTAATAGACACTAGTGTCAAAATATATTAATATTACATAAAATAAACAATTTTATTACAAATAAAATGGAAATTATCGAATTTTAGAACTTTTAAATAACTTAATGCTTTTTGTACTTACATAAGTATTCTAATAATATTATAGTTAACTGGATCTTACTAGTTGCCTAGTTTGTTTAGGTTGTGTAACGTATAAAAAATAATTCTTCAATAATAGATATAATGTTTCATTATCGAATCCATTAAAAGGAAAAAAATAAAAGTAGTTAGCCAATTTCTACAGAGTTTTTGCGATAAATATTGTAAAAGTAATAAAGTCCCGATATTAGCTTATGATTGTAAGAGAAGGAAGTTATAATATTTATGAGCTTCGAAGCTACGCTCAGAGGTGGGTAAACCTTCTTTGAGTTTCAATATCTAACAGTCCGCTATAAATGTATTATAGGTGGTACAGGAAGCTGCGTTTTTGATAAATGGCCTGTAAGAGTGGTTTTGACAATTTCAATTGAATTTATATATAATAAAAATTATTTCTACTAAACTAAAATAAAATTTGTATACTTTGAATATATTTTTTAATTTAGTTAAGTCTCCCGTAACTAAATAAAAAAAACGAGCGGGGTGTGTATAACAGTAGATTATAGTGACGTTGGTATTGTACTGTAAATATTGTATTAGAATAAGGAATTTTAGTCAAACCGTCATATGTTTGATGAATGATATAACAACTTCTAACAATACAAAGTTTATAAAATTTTAGGAATTAGAGACAAGCGACCTTTGGCATTCACGGAGGGACCTGAAGAGAATCAGTGAAACAAAGGTAACTTGGCCACGCTCCGACACTGCTCCTCTTGAATAATTGAAGACTACTTGCCGGTTTGTTTGTTCAAAAGTGCTCCTAGAGATTATTATGCTTTACTACCGTTTATTACTCAATTACGCTTATGTACTCAAGTACGCTTTAAAAAATGAAAGATGGAGATGGACCAAAAATGGAGATGGACGGGACATCTGGTGAGACTCAAGGACCAAAGATGGATGGATGGATGGATGGATGGACAATATCAAATAACAACATGGTAAGGACCAATAGGCAAAAGAAATAGAGGCCGTCCAAAAACCAGATGGATCGACGAAATAATAACGAAGACTGGAAAAGATTGGAGAAAGGAAGCAAAAAATTGAGAAAAGTGGAGTAAGCTGGAGGAGGCCTATACCCAGAATGGGAATAAGATAATAAATTTATATATTGTGTAGTTTTAATGTAAGGTAAGTTTGTTGGAAATAAGAAAAAGGCTTATTATTATTACCGTTTATTATGTTCGCATAAAAACTTATTAACGAAATATTTCCCAATTTTTACCCGAAAAGTTGTTTGTTTTATATGGGAGGGACCGATAAAAGCTCTTTTAATAGTACGCCTTGTTATAATATTGGCATATAAATATTAGATCGGTAAATCAAATCTGACTGTGTATATTTAACTACGTGTCTTTACATTACTTTTTCAATTTATAAAAATATTTTATATATTTTATCATACAAAATAATAAGCAAATACAACAAATCATGTTATCCATATTCACACTTCAGAAAATTATAATAATATAGCAAAAACATACGCCGGCCGCTTATTTGCCGACGCGAGTATCAAAACATCTGTGGGAGCGATATCGTCGGGAAATAAAAAACCGTTACGAAAACCAACTCTTGTTGTGTGAGTGCTATCTATATATTTACTTTGAAAGATTTGAGGAAATGATTAAGCGCTTTGATGTCGTTTGTAGATATAATTGGTAATAGAATGGATAACATGAATACAATATCAAACATTTTATATATATATATATACATATATATATATACCCGCGGCGCGGAAATGTAATCACCAGGTGCCCTCTGCCTATACAGGTGTGTGCGGGACACAGAGTAAACCTATTTTGATTTTTTAAATTACACATAATCATTATAATGCAATATATATATACTTCGAATATATCAAGGTAAAATTTATCGAGTCTCTTGAAACTAAAAGGCTTTTACGGCCTAGTTCTATATCGTCCGTCTCATATAACATAGTAGCCATTTATTTAGCTGTGCAAACGTTCTACAAAGAAATATCGCCTCGCTTCACGTAACGTGTCTGTGGTGGATATCTTTCTCTGATGTGGGATAAATTTAAAATGACTTGCAATCAAACTCTTAACTAGTAACTTATAGTCTTACAAATACAAGTAGAAAAATTTGATGACAAAAATGTCTGACCAATTTCATCTGGCCGGCATTAAGCTATAGTCGTGAAAAGAGAAAACTTATTTTTAATAATAAATTATTTTTTTTATAAAAAAATAATATTACTATTTAAAATTGCTAAATCACTTTAACATGTAATTGCTCTATTTTATTTCACTATATATATACATTCATACTTATGTAAGTGATATTTTTTTTAGGTATGGAATTGAAATATTTTTCCCTATACGCTGCTCCCGTAAAAGGAGCGCAGACGCTCACATCCTGTATATATATACGTACAAATGATATGTGTTGTAATTGTAAGAAGGGTTAGCAAGCCAAAAAACATTATAGAGGTTTACGCAAATACCCTCGCGGAGAAACGATTCAGTCAATTAATATCCAAGCCCTAACGTTGTGTTGAGGTACCATGCGATAAATAAGTTGCCCTTTAAGTTCAATATTTAACTCACATACTCTACTTTACGAAATTCGATTCAATTTCAAATGAATATATTATGTATAATGTTTATTTTAACGACAAATATATTTCTAGCGTTAAAACTATTCATATAGATATTATATAATATACACAGAAAGAAGTTGGTCATAAATTTATCACGTCATGCAGGATAAATATTTTATAAGTTATATAGGTACTGGCTGACAGGATCGGGAGATAGAGTAAACGTCTGACTGTATGCGACGTTTATGATTCGATATCCACTCAGTAAATGAAATATTTTTTCTTTTTCTCGCAAAAAACTACAAGTTTTGTACTTTTCTTTAAATTGAGACTTTCGTAACTATGTAAGGCTCAATCAACCTCCTCAACCTTCAACTGAAAGCTAAAGGGTCTATACTGTCTAGTAATAAATTGAAAAAAAAAACCGAATAATCATTTATTCAGTAACAAAAGGATTGTCGCAAAAACAAAATAACGTTTAAGTGATTATTTTAGGAAGCCGGACGAGTGGGACTTGTGATGTCAGTAATGAACCAACAAAGCAAGTTAACCGCTCAAACGAATCTAAAGCTTCTTAGATAAGATGAATAAAGAAAACACTGCGGTCATAATTCGTGTGCTTCTTAAAAGAACAATTACACCGCTTTGTATTGCACGAGACATATCTTTATTTTTTAAATAATCTATCTACGCTTAAAATATTTTTTTCCTAATTAAAATGGCCTTTTCGCTTTTGTGTTTCTGTATAATGGGGATGTACTAAAGTCAGATTTTTAAAAGCTTTGTTAAATCTCTCAGAGTTATAAGAAAAAAATACACAAAAATCTTTTGTCATTAATATAATGAATTGAATGCAAAAATATCATAAGAAGGTATGTAGGTTTTCATTTTGAATATCTATTGATATAGTCACGTCGCCAGTAATGGTAACACGCATGGGCAGACTCGACCGGATTAATACCACCCCCGGCATTTAAAACCGGCGTGAAGTAGTGGTTCTTGCCACTACGTTTCGCATTAGGTAATGCTGGGCCCCGGCGTCCAACCTCACCATAAATGTCGGCAACGCACCTGTAGCTCCTCTGGTGTTGCATGGGGTTGTGAGCGGCGGTGGTCACTTTACCATCAGGTGACCCGAACGCTCATTTGCCTTGTCCTCTTCCATAAAAAAAAGTACCTATATATGTAGACCTAGGTAAATAGATTTCATATAGCCTTTTTCATTTATATAAAACAATATTGAGTAAATAGATACATCTTCTCCCGGCAATTCATCACTTTGTCATTATGTATTAACGTAAAAGCTATCACGACATTAATTCAATACCCACTAATGGGTAAAATTTTAAAATATTTATTCTTTGTTAATTTTTATTGCTTTTTGCTAAATTAAATTGTTAAATTAACGTTGTTTGTATATCATACACTTCTATCGGCTTTGTTCTGTAAGATTTTTAAATAAAAACTAAGAACTACGTGAGAAGAGAATAACTTATCTAATCTTTGTTTTCGGCAACAAGTGATCTGAAGAATTTCTTTTTGTACTCTCATAGACCTACGTCCTACCATTATGGTAGATTTATATACAAAATGTATGACTGATAACATTGATTAACATGCCTGAATCTAATTTTGGGTGCCCTTTTAAAAAATTATATGTACTTGCGCTCCATGAAATCATCAAGATATGTTTTATATTCTTTATTAATTGTATGTTTTTTTTTATTTACCCTACAATCTGTCCTAGTTAGTAAATATTTCTAGCAATATTAGTGAATAGACAAATAAATAGATGAATAAGTATAACGATAACCGTCAATTTAATAAGACGCGTAATAATATTAATTGTTAACCCCATGATATCAATTGTTTCACAATTTTCGTATAAGTAGCCGCGTCGCGTAAGTTATATTTCTTAAAAAAATATGAAACTGGTTAATTTATTTACTTTTCTCTATTTGTCATAATTATTTGTTTTTATATAATTCCTATTATATAAAGGCCGTAATAGCCTGAAGAAAAATATGGATTGCGAATGTCGCAGCTCAATGTCTTTTCTGATTCAGTACTTAATCTTAAACTTCACGATATAGATAAAAAGTTTCATACCGTTCATCCCTTTTAAATTTTCTGAGGACAACTTAACTCTCAATTTAAAGCTGAAAAGTTAATTTAGCTAAATACGCTAACCACAGGAAGAACTGGCTGAAATTGAAAAAATATTTTTATGTTGAATAGTCCTCTATAGAGGTGTAGTTATAGGCATATACTAAGAAGTTTCTTAGTATATTTATTTTCTTCCCTTCTTTCTAAAGAACTATTCTAAATATATTTTCTATCATTATATTTTCTATGTAGTAAATACCCGACAGTCGTCCAAGCAAAGTCACTGAGCTGGCATAATACACGGGTGCAAAATGTAAGGTAAATGACGACGGTAGGGGCGGCAGGGCGGGTGCGCCATACGCGTTGTGTCAACATTTACATAGATTGTGGCTCTTAATTGCACGCCCGCCGTCTCGTGGAACTTGTCGTCACTTTTATGTACACTGTTTGCTGAAATCTGTTTGTGACCCTCAAATGGACTTTTATTTTTTCTTCATGAGAAGGCGTCGTGGCGAAGGGACACAAAGGTGTGACGGCTAAATTGGACAACTCGAGGAATTAATTATTATTTATAAATATTTTTATTTCTTCGCTCTGGCACCAAGGCAAAAGCCCGGCGTTGAATTCCATCACTCAATTTCTTTTTTTTATTAATTATTTTTTTGTTTTACTTACAATACGTGTATATAACGTAAGTAAGTATTATTTTTAACAATGTTTTAACTATACACAAATGGATTTATCTCAAATAAATCTTAATTATTATTAGTTTGAAAGAAAGAAAAAGATTACTTACTAACATTTTTTTTACTTAGAAATACTTACTATTTCCCTTCTATAAGTTTTATTAAAATAAATATATATAACAATAGGTACATAATATAAATAAAAACAAAATTTCCCTGAAAATGTAACATAATACGTCAATCGACACTGTTGTGAGAACAAATTTTATTATAAAATACATAAAAGCCCATTAAGAGCACCGGGCTACGCAAGTAAATGTCGAAGGTTACGGAAACCGTAACTCACAGTATGTTTCTACTCTGTAGACAAAAACATAAATAAATAAGCCTACAATGTAGTAATATACGAAATTCTATATTTATTTATTTTTTATGAATTGTCTTGTTAAACATGTAGAAAATTTGACTTTTGCACCACAAAATTTACAATTACAGTAGCTATCTATGTAAATTGCATTACAAACATATTGTCGCCTGTGGAAACATAATTATAATCTCCATTAACAGAATGTATAGGGAAGAGACGTGCTCTTTAATATGGAACTGCGTGTCTTTGTTTCTTATATAATACATATGTGTGAGTGATCCTGTCAACAGCACGCTATAATTTAAAGAACAAATATTTAGTTATAGTAAAAATAAGGTATCGACATCACCAGGGCAGGATTAGGTATGTGGAACGGATGGTGTGGGGCCCCATTCATTTTTGAACTTTAAATTCTAAATATTTATTTCTACTTATAAAAGATATAAAAACAAAACTATTTGAAAGTGAATATTCCACATTATTAATTATTCCATAGGAACAAAACCAACCAGGTATGGGCGTGCCTTTAGTTTATTGTTACGGCCTTGGTGAGCAAGAGGCAGAAAAAGAATTTGCCAATAATTTTCTAAAAGTAAGATCCAGTACCAGCTTAAGGTTATCGGATATATCTGCAGCACTAGCGCCAGTGCCGATAGCGTCTTTGGTATCTGACTTAAGTATCCAGACGGTTTCTGTGGAAGTAATAGAGCTGACTGAGCTCCGTAGAAAAAAATAATTTCGCGCGAGCTCCAGAATGGCAACGCAGGAAAAAGAGATGTGACCTGGAGTCAACGTGGACGACATGCACACTGTGATCATAAATCGGAGAGTACTGCTTGCGCGTTTGCTTTCATGGTTATCTTAACATAACTTTTAAATAATTTTCTTTTAAAAATAATTTCTAAGGAGCTTGGAAACAGTGTTAATATTCAAGTTCTAAATTTGTAGAAAATTGATATAACGCAGCGATAATGAGCACGACGCGGCTTCTGATCGACTTTTGAACTATGAACGTGATGAACTTTGAGAGGATTCATTTGGAAGTAATACGTCTACTACGAGGCTATTGATTATTATTTTATTTCTTTCAATTAATATCAGCGAGTGTAAGTCTCTATATTTCCTCTCAATTGTTTTAAATTCCTGCTACGAAAAGTATTCATTTTGTGACAAAATTTCTTCTGATTAATCTAGAAATATAGCATCACACGACACACTTATCTTATGGATAGAGACTAAAGAATTAAAATTTCTTTGACTATTTTAGTATAGTAGTAAGCTGTATTGGAATAACTTGCCGTCGTGGCGGAGCGGCACAAGGGTGTGACTGTAACGCGACGATTGTGGGTTCGATTCCCGCTCGAGGAAGTGAAATATTTATTTACGCCTACATTTCCTTTTCTACCAGTGTCGAGCCAAAGCGCGGTGTTGAGTTCTGACACTCAACACGCAATGCCTTCAGAATTCGGCAGAAAGTGGAAAGGCTGAATTTTTTGAATTTGAATATTTTTACAGTACAATATAATTTTTCTATATTTGCAGCACTCGCGGTTAAAGCAATTCGATGTCGTTAATGCTGTTATTTAAGGTTTACTAATAAATTCACCGTAACGTTATATACCCCATAGGACTCCTGAGAAATGTAGTTTTCATAGAAAAAAAATCCGACCATTACTAGTTCCAGATTCCTTCGCGTTTAAAAAAAACAAACAAACTCTGCCGCGAATTATATAACTATACATTAATATAGATTATCACATTCGTATTTTTATATTTTATTTTTGAATTATTATCTATCGTTATAATATACTTGTTGCGTACATACCCATAGCAACCGATATGCGCAGAGTGATTGACCTGACGCTCCATAGGTATTATTTTTCATTTTATTTTATTTCAGCTTCACGCTGTATTTTTTTAAATATTATTGATTTAAATTTATTTAACAAATAAAATGAAAAAGACACATACATGATGGTAGCCACTAAGTAATCATGGTTAATTTATTTATTGATCCACTGAAGGGTGTAAGGTTCATTAGGCGTGTTTACATGATCGGACTCCAATGTCACTCACACATATTATACAGGGTGATTGATGGATAGATCGATAGACAACCCGATACAGGTGATATAAAAGGTAATTTTCAACCTTCTTTTTGCTCTATATAACATGGTCCCAAGTTTCACCACTTTCAAGATATTGAGTATTTTTTTTTCTAAATAGAAATACGATATTTGTGCTTATAAAATGACCAAGAAACAGTATTATGCGTGTTTTTTCACCGATTATTATTAGTTTTGAATACTCGTTTAATAGGTTACAAAGTTTTAAAATGTAAAAAAAATATTACAGGCTGTGATTTTCAGTTGATGATTTCTTAAAATTTTATACAACAAAAAATTGGTATAAGCATTTTAAAAAACCAGTTAAGTGATTCAAACTGGCCCTCCGAGACTTACAATGAGAAGTATAATTTATAAAACTTGACAAATTTAGTTTAGCGGGCATGTGCATCCATTTTATATGAAATTGACAACAAATATAACTTTGTAATTATATTTTTCTATGAAATGTCTATTAATTTACGGTTTTCGTAATTTTTTCTTCATCTAGGCTATGAGACGTAGCTTTGTGTCAAATTTCAAGATGAGTTCACGAAGTACCCTGAGTAGGTTTTGATTCCCTTGCGAGTTTCGTAAATTTACAGAAATTTGTGGCATAAAAGGCTGTATCTATTGATTGCGTTTTCTTAGAAGTTTAACTTTTTCACAGTTCCAAAGGATAGTATTTGATATAAATTTTAGCTTTATACCTCTACGCATTTCTAAGAAAAAGAATTTTGAGAGACGGTCGGACGAACGGATGGACTGTAAATCGATCCTATAAGGGTTCCCCTTTTTCTTTCGAGGTATGGAACCCTAAAGTATCCTCCTTTTGTTCTATTTTCATCAATTCCTACAGTAACAGTAATACGATTTTGTAATATTGTCGAACCTCCCTAAATTTGCTTATAACTTCGATTTCTGATTCTTTTCTATTTCTTACTTTCCATCCAAATATATACCAGAAATGATGGACGTATCATTATATTATAACACTAGCTTTCCTCTGTCTGCATATACAGCGTGAAGCTTAAAAAGGTATTTTATGAACACTCACAACATTTTTATGTTTTCTATATTAATAATCTACATAAGAAAACATGCGAATAACAAGTATGGGCGATTACGCGGAGTTCTTAATAAATGTGAGATAATGCAGATTCGGGTTCGTGACATTCAGGCATAAACATAAACATCGACGGGGTTATCTTAAATTATTCCTATAATTCCATTAGTCCGCACTGCCTCTTGCCATTTGTTTGAAGGCTTCAGAAAAGACTGTACAAAATATTAAATCAAGTACAAGAAAAATATTACCAACACAAGTAAGTAATGATTAGTTTTCCACTATGTACTCGTATATATAAATATATGTTGTAATATAGAGTCTACAATTATTATATATATGAAACAAACAATATTTCTGTTCTTTTAAAATTTTTAGCCCATTTCAATCTTCATAAAAAAATATTTTTTATTTCATATTACTATATTATAGTGCTTTGTATAAACCCTTGATATTTTGCTATCATCCACGTACCAAATAAAGTTGGTTTATTCTACATACGGTCGGTCTTCTGTCTATTCTTGTTGTTTTACCAAATTCATCTTATCACTAGTTAATCAGTACTATCTATTTAATTGTAATTCAAAGTAAATGGTCTTCTATTTAAAATAAATCTTATGCTTCTGCCACAGCAACCTTTATTTTACTTGGCACCGACTTCAAAATTATAAAATCCTTTTTTTTTTATTGTTTTGGTTTAACCAAAATCAAAGTAGTTACTCTCATTTCTGATGATTGACTGACTGACTAACTTCTGACATCAATTTTAACAATATTTCTCCTTGTAACTATTACAGTGTAAGTCATTTTCTACGAAAAAAAACAAAATTGTTCAATTTCGACCGGATCCCATAATCAGAACCTAACAAAACTTTTACCAAACTATCCTTGGAGTGTATCCTTTCAAATAAAAAGAGAATCTTCGGAATACAAATGTACAACTTATGTGATTTTCTCATAGATTCCATTGTCAAAATGGACCAAAAACTGGGACCACATGGGAAGCACTAGCTTTCAAATAAAAAAATCATCAAAATCGGTTCACCCAGTCAAAAGTTCTGAGGTGATAAATATAAAAAAAATACAGTCAAATTGATAACCTCCTTTTCATACAGAAGTCGGTTAAAAACATAATTTAAGCATTATATGTTTCAAACATAATATAAGCATAACAATTTAATTTGTACATACTGAAAGAACATAGATATCTATATACAGTGAATTATAGACATTTATGACTTTTTTGGCATATGAACCATTTTTCATTATCGCTATCTACCCCTATTTCGCTATCTACCCCTTTCTATACTTCCCAAATCGTTATTAATTAATCATGTAATATATAAGTCTTCTCTACGAGTAAATTATATAGTCAAAGAAAAATATATTTTACTAATTTTAACATTGACTGTGTACGGAATACAGCGTGATTTTATAGCTAAAAAATATTTCAAGCAAAAGATAAAATTGCAAAGGATAACATTTAATCTCGAGCTAGAGAATCAAAGGAAAACTTCTAATTTCAGAATGAAAATAACAATAATTTTAACGATAATGGCGTGTGTCCTGGCGTTGGCATATGGAGACCTGGTATGCGGCTCAAACTACTGCAAGCAGAACCCATGCTCCGTCCGTGTCGCCTCCTCCAGTTGCCGGCCTCCATCCACATATCGTGCAAACCACTCTGGAAAGTGTGCTTGCTGTCCCGCCTGCGTCACTTTGCTGTGTAAGTATTTCACTCAGCGATCATTTTACACTGTATCTATTTATAAAGAGGCATAATACACACTGTAAATGGGTTACATCAAAACTATTGACACAATATATTATATCTTATTTAATCGTCCTTGATACATGAACTGTCAAATACCAAAAAAATCGAATGAACAGTTCCTGAGATTAACGCGTTCAAATAAACAAAATCTTAAGTCAAATAAATGAATTAATTCAGCTTTCCGCTGTATGCTACACACACACAGCAGGGTAGGCAGAGAGAACATAGTGCTAAGATACTCTGTTCCCCACTTTCCGCCAAACTCTAGAGGTATTGCGTGTTGAGTGGCGGAACTCAACGCCACTCTTTGTCTCGACACCAGAGCGAAGAAATGAAAATATAAATGAGAAATAAATATTTTATTTTCTCGAGTGGGCCTCGAACCCACAACCTTCGCATTACAGTCCCTTGTGCTATCTCCGACATGACGGCCTCGCAAAATCTTAAGTTTTATTTTAATCAGTATAAATTTTTAAATGTCCAATCCGTAAATAAAATACATATAATAAAGAGTTACCAACAAAGGTGTGATAAGTGTAACCGATATTTGTTAATATAAAACAATCATATTTATTATTTTACTATTACAGCCGAAGGAGAAGCGTGTAAGGTTTACAGTAAGGAGCTGGGTGAAACTCCTTCCGCTGTCTGCAAAGAACCTCTGAAGTGTCTTTCTGGAGCTTGTACTAAAGTAACTCCAAGAGGATAAGCAATTATGTATCTAAATAAATAAAGCTAGTAATTCCTTACAGATAAATATATTTTTGTTCATTTAAATGAAAATATTATAATAGAGGTATATTAAAAACTAATTATATAAATAATGTTCCTTTTTACTTTATATATTAGTTTATATTTCCTATCACAAACATTATAAAGTCTTTGATTTATATATATAAAATATTCTCATTCTAAAGTAAATAGAAGGACCTATTTATCTATCAGCTCTCTTTTATTAGTTGTCTTCATCATACACTAATGAGATATCTGAAGGAGACAGCGACTTCAAACAATAAACCTTCAAACAGAATGCCTGAATTGTAAATACAAGTCATATCTCAAATTATTTAGATGACAAAATAACGTAAAAGGAACGTAATTCCTCGCTTGCTTAAATTACTTCTCCCTTTCAATTCATAAACAAAATATAATATGTATAAGGCAATATTCTTAAGGAAATAAACTTGACACAAAAGTAGTTTGAATCTTTGAAGATAATATCGTCGCTCCTTTAGTAGATTGTGTAATCGAGCGTATAAGGAAACTTTGTGTTGTTGCCCAAAACTATTTACCTGGAATAATTCTGTGAAACATTATATATAATACTAGCGGCCCACTCGCGGCTTCGCCCGCATATCATTTATAATACTTTTGTTTTGCTGCATTTGCCATAAAAAATTTTCTATTCTATGTATTATTTTATGGCTATATTATAAATGAATAAATAAATCGTTTATTAAAGAAGTTTCTTATAGAATCCACTAGTGATTGCAGCCTGCTTCTAAGCATGTTATTGCCTGTATCAGGCAATTGTTATGTTTTTTTTCTTCCATTAAAAAAACATAACAATGATAGATTATGAATATAGTATAGTTATCTATATTAATATATAAGCAAACGTGCGACTGTTATGAATTTGATACTCAATCGAGAAATGAAATATTGAATATTTTTATTAGCTAGTTTTGGTAACGAGGAAAAACGCGGTGTTGAGTTACGCCACTCAACACGCAATGCCTCTAGAATTCGGCGGCATGTCATCACGCTGTTCTCCGTACTCTACGTATTATAAAATGTTATAGAAAATAACAAGTTTTCGCATAAAAAGGGTTCCAATATGAATGAAATTGTAAAAGGTCACATCACATCACACGGCCGACAATCAGACTCAAGAGGTCTGAATTCCCATTTCTTATTATTATTCTGTTCATTCTGAAATCTCACTTCATTTCCTGAATGAATTACAATCAACGCGACATTTTCTCCTTATTTTCGGCATGACCTTATGATATTTGACATTTCGTCCAATTTCATATTAAGTGGAAAATAAATTGCGCTTAGGCGACATTTTAAGCACATTTTAACAAAATAATTTTGTAGAGTATTCAAGCAGCTAGTCGAATACTACGACTGCGTTTTGGCTTTATTCGCAATCATACTTTTTTTACTAAATTTAAAGTTCAATACAAAATATAACAACATACAAAAGTAAGTGTGTACGTTACATATTTTACTACCTATATTGTATGATATAACATACACAATATAAATACTGACTTATTATATATATATATAATGATTTATTATTTACATTGTGTGTGTTTCATAATTTACTGACTGACTCCAGAGTACTGACTTCCCAACCTAACCTAATCTAAACCTTGTGTTAAGCCACTCCGTTACACATTTTTGTCTAAAATCTGGAGGCATTACGTGTTAAGTGCCACTAACCGCTGCTCTTGCCTCGAACCTACATTGATCAAATAATTTAATAAAAAGAACATTTTTAGTTGAAATCTGCTCTTACATATATAAAAAAATGTGTTGTCGAGAATATACTTAAGTAAAAAATATGTGAAAAATATTATGATTCTAAAATATATTATTTGAATTACAATAATAAATAATACACAATGCAATACTACAATATAAAATAAAATAAGACCCTTGCAATACTATTTTTATTTCTTTTGTCCGCAGCTCCGTTTGTAAAACCTGAAATCTCCTTGTTATCCTTTTTATAATGACACCGTACATTCTCTAACCTGCACACCAAATTTCAGCTCTCTAAATCCAAGTAGTTTTAGTCAATAGGTCTATGGAATAATATTATTAATACACCTAATTAATAAAATAAAAATTTACAAAATAAACAATACTTGTACGCCAAATATTTTTATTTTCACAATTTTATGATGTACGGTACTAAAAAAACTGCGGCGGCGGCGGTGCGAGTTGGACTCCATTGACGCTTTCGTGTCTATTTCAGAAGCCTTTAAAAGTTTAACAACTTAAATTTGCGAATATATGCACTTATTTTGTAGGAAAGGAGCTATAAACAAATATTCGTCTGTTTTTTTAATGAAATATCTATAACTTTCAGTTTTCGAATTTTTTCTTATTTTGTATTATATGTCTTTCTTGCGTGCCAAATTTTACAACAATAGATAGTACGTGAAATATACACATAATAGCTCGTATATTTTGGTCACGTTGACCTAAGTTCTTAATACCAAAAACGAGTACGTCCATGGTTCTTCAACTTCTAAAAGTTTGATTGTTTTCTGTGCTCGAGGGATAGCTGAAATTTTCTCAAGGGAGAGCTGAAAATAAAAAATAAATAAATCCTCTTTCCTATTTGTCACTTACTATGTATGTTTTTTTTTTATAAAGAAGAACCTTGGATGGATCATAAAAATCATTATGGCGGCGTAAACTCTTGAACGCATCAATTTGCTTAGGAACCATGTTATCGTGAAGAGAATAAATGCCTCAGTTCACATTTCTGTAGATGGGGATCTACAGAAAGATCTTGCACCGATTTACCAATCGACGGGTCACCAGACTTAACGGTTTATATATTTTTAAGCTGTATATACTTAGAATTTTTATATATTAAGCATGATGTTTTAAGAAGCATCATATAATAAACATTTAAACATACTTTTATCAAAAATTGCATGAGCCACAATTTTGCTTGAGCTATATTATTATATGGTAAAACGTTTACTGTAAAACGCAAAAAGACGCCATTTTTTTCAAACTATGAACTCCAATAATTTATTTTCACAACTAAGTTTGTTGAATACTTTCACAAACTTCTACACATTTGCGTTTTAAAATCATTCAACAAATAATGTAAATAGTTAAACGTATATCTTAATATATATAAATTGCTTAGAAGATCTAATTAATGTCTAAAACTTAATAATAAATATAGAAGTAATTGACTGATAGCACTTATTTATCATAATAAACTACGTTATCTATGTAGACTAGCTGGACGACAGTCATTCATCACTAAAATGAACTATAATTGATAAAAAATATTATCTAAACAAAAATAATCAGTTATGTCAGTGCTATAGTCGAGTTTAGTGGCATAACAAATATATGACTTTTGTTGGTTGAAGTAAAACACTTTTGTATAAATACCCTCAAAAAATCATATATTAACAAATGTGCCAAAAGCTCATGTGAAATTGCAGAAAAATAACGATTTTAAGTCTTCACATCATATAATTTTTAATTATGAGTTATAATATTTTAATATCTACATGTAATATACGATAATGTGTCCGGATAATACAAAGTGTTGAAGAAAAATTATTTCGTTGAATATATTCAATTTGGGTTTGTGCTTATCAAAAGTGAAAGGTTAGTAGATAACTTAACAATGCAGTAACTTATTGATACTTTATATTATAAAAGCAATGTGAACGATAAAGTTGAATGCTTATATTCAAATTCATTTATAATTCCAAGTAAATTACTTTATTTCTATTTAAATAAGTTGCCTTAAATTCTAGGTATGTATTTATGTATTGATTATTAATTTAATTTAATTAATAGTAACGAGTCTGCCATCGAACTGCCATCGTGTAATACAAATTTATAGGCCCAAATTCAATCAAGAGATTAATATCACTTAATTAATATTTCAATGAACTTTACTTTGGAATAATAGGATTGAGTCTCACTGTTATTTAGTATTTTTAATTAATACAAAAATAAAATGCTAAAAACTTAAATATTATGTATATTAAATTAAATCATTGTGTAATTTTAAAATGAATCTTCTTCTTTTTGTGATTGATTTTGAGCAAATATTTAATAAACTTACTTATTAATAATAATACATTTTTTTGCTTTTTAAAAAAAAATATTTTTTTTAATAAAAAATATGGTAGTACTGAAATGGATGAGACTGAATGACTTAGAGAGGATGTTTGCTGTGCCGGATTAAAAATAAATAGCTTGTGACTACCAGATATAAGTATAACTGATATTTTAACTGTAAAACAAAAAAAAATCATTTTTTAAATTTTTTTAAAAATGTTTCCAGAAAATGAATCAACGAAGGTCTAGAGGAGAGAGGTTACAGAACGGGACGGTCGCTCAAGATGAGAAGACAAAAACTCCAGAATTCACTTTTCGGGAGTCTCCATTGACAGTTCTCATAGCTCACTCCCTTCATATAAAAGCGATATATCACATTTTCGTTGTCATCCTGCTGGTGTTGCTATGTGACACAGTGATATACGACCTCATAGAACGCGGAAAGCAAGTAAAAATTGATTTTAATAAATAAGTGACGGTGAACTTTTTCTGCTTGTATTAATGAAAAAAAAAAATTTTTTTTTTGCATTCTTGTCATATTATGAATGGCGCTTATGTAGTATTATTTGTACAACTAAATTCCATTATTAAACAATATATACAATTAGATTAAATTTTTATTTAATATAATAAAACTCATGTTCCACTCACAATAAAAATTAAAAGTAATAAATGTTAGTAATGTGACATTCTTTTTTTGTTTTCAGTGTACATTTAATAATAATTAACTATAATTATATATTATAAAAATAAATAAATACCTACAAGTACATGAAAAATAACCTCATTTCGTGTATTCTGGTTTATTATTTCCATTATTTGCTTAATTCAAAATAGACACTTAAGTCTGTCCCTAACCGCGTCCGTCTGTATGCTAATGAAAAGCTTACAGGATCAATAAGGGTCCAGAAGGTTTTGGTTAACGATCCAAAGATATATTCTTATTAAGCTTCTGTTTTATTTATATGCCCGATATGTTGAAACATTAATGAAGTTTATAGATAATATTACATTATAATATCTTAGTAAATATAACAAAAAGTAATGAAATTATTTAATAAATGACACTTTTTTCCTATAGATTATTACGGTATATATATATATATGTAAAAATGAATAAATAACAAACTAATATAATATTGTACATTACAGAATAAACATCGGTGTGACGTCGGTTGTGTACGGTTTCGGGGACATTAGACGTGGCGCCAGGCTGTGGTTGTTTGAATTAATATTGGCTCTAGCTTTTTACCCGGGATTGAAGTTGTATGCAGCAGGACACAAGGTGTTGAGATATTATACAGGTAGGTGAAGTATCTTTGGTTGAAATTATTACTTTACAAAGATTCCTTCTTTTCTGTACAATTTTGTTATTATTATATATTCAATAAAACAATAGAAATTTGTATCAGAATCAGTGTATCAGAATGCACAATATCTCAATATCGCAAAAATAAAACAGTAAATAAAGAATTTAAATAAAACACTTAAAAACGGGAAAAATAACATTTAATATAAACATGTATATCATAAAACATGTTCGTAGATCAAATTGTTACTTATCAGTTCTTGCCAAGTGGAGCAGTTGTATTTACTGCCCCAACTTTGACCTAAATGGTTTTTCTTACGTCATCAATGTTTTCAATCTGCTAAATCCAAATTTCTCACAATTTATCGTGATTAATTTACTGACATCGTTGTTGTGTCAAATTCAAATGTAAATAGTATTTAGGTAATTAACTTTCAATAAGGCTTTAATGCTATAACTATTCACACACAATGCTTTCAGAATTTAACGGAAAGTGGAGAGCGGAGTGTCGTAACAATAGGCTCCCTCAGCCTACCCTGCTACATCCATAACGTGAAGCTGAATAATAATAATAATGTTATATATTTTTTTAAATTACGATACACAATTTACGTATAAATGTTAATATATCATATCTACATAACGGATATAGGCGTAGAATGCACGTCATCAAGTGATCTGCTAGGCGGCAGGAAGACCTTTAGTTGCAAGAGGCCACTGCGCATCACGCTATTGCCAATTAATCACTTGGCTGCCCACACATGCCACTCATCTACTGATCACACTTCACTAGAGAAACTCCATAGACGTGACCTCCTCATATATAAGCTTTATCACGCCGTTCTACTTATAATACCTAATTAGGTTTATGGTTAGGTCAGCAACAGACCTAACAGATTAAAATGTATTTTTTTACTTCACCTATCTCGTACACCAGAGTAAGCAAAGCTTCTATTAAATCATTCTATTCGCTATTACCTCAGTACCTGTTTTGTCTCAACAGACCGAACAAATGAATATATTCAAAGTATAAACATTTTTTCTTTTACATTATATTTTATAATAAATATGACTAAATTTATTTCAGGATTACGCAAAATATGGACTTTAATTGGTCTTGTGGGAATAATTGCCCTGGAAGTTATCATAATAGCAGTTCCGGTGCGGGACTTAGGCAGGACCCACCTGGCATTAGGATCTTCAACTGTTGTTACGTGTGAAATGGTAAAAATATCAGCCAAATTAAGTAAATACACCTTAGCTATGCTGGGCCAGTTGATTTTTAGGAATAGGCGCTTGATGCAGTTGCCTAGAAAATTTGAATCCAGTTTAGATTTAAGGAGTCTCCTTTTATGCCCAATAAAATTCACTTCCATTGTTCGGGGTCCTGTTTCTATCTGATCATATTCAAAATGATTCTACTAGTGCCGCTTTAGAATACAATTATCATAATTCTAGATAGACCAAACATCAAATCAGTGTGTTGGTCTACAAAATAATTTACAATCCCAATCTGACACATTGAGGCCAGACGTGGCGCAGAGGTACAAAGCATGCCTGTATACGCGATTGGTTGTGGGTTCGATCCCCACTCGAGGTAATGAAATATTTATTAAATTTTTATATTCTCTTTTCTTCATCCCATAACATATAAAGTTTGATTTGCGGGTGGGTTTAGGCAAAGAGATAAAGTTTCCGTAGCTATTAGTTATGAGTCGTGACTCAGTATCGAAGAACTTAACTACAATAGTTTCCATTCTACCGGCTTGGTTACACAACTTGATTCTGTAGTATTTATTTTTAGTTTCAGATAGTTATATAGCAACAAAATGTTATTTAAATTCGGGTAAAATAAAGAAATTTCTGTAGACGATATTACAATATATGTATATGTATATAGAAAAAAAGGTAAAAACACATTAAGCGGGAAAACAGTGTCGAAAGTGAAATGTTACATAAATCAGCTGAGACCCTTGTCAGGACCGTGGCCGGGGCCAGTAAATAACGCGCACCGGCCGCACCTGCCGCACCTGCCGGCGCCCCTCTCTTTTAAATCTATATCATTTATTTCATTAAAATATCACTCTAATGAACATCACCGTCCCGACACACGTTTATATTATAGAATGTGATCACATTAAAGGATTTTAGGGTACTCTGTACATAATCACTAACCTATATATAAATATTACGACGCATTATATATTGTTAACAAAAATATTACAATTAAAAAAAAAATACAATTAAAATTATAGGACTGTTTCCATCATTCATAATGTAAAAAGAAAAAAATTTGTGGGAAGGATGCCGAAACCCGGGATCGAACCAGGGACCTTTAGATCTTCAGTCTAACGCTCTCCCAACTGAGCTATTTCGGCTGTGTCATGAGTGTTCAAAAATTTGATTTAATTTGATTTTATTAAACTACTAATTATTTTTTTGTAGAATTGACATAAAAATTAAATATAAAATTGTTTTATATAATATTTAAACCATATTTACCGTTTTCAGTTTCGATTTGTAATGAAGTTGTGGGCAGTGTCGGTGGCTTGTTCAGCGCGGTGTCGTGACGGGAACACTCCGCTGCCTTCCTTTTCTCACTATGTGTATTTTCTATTCGCACCGACACTCATCTACAGAGATGAATATCCAAGGTAATATCCAATTTACATTAACATTTTGTGTTCAGAATTATTCGAGAATTCCTTACACTTTTGTAGCCAAGGCTCCACAAATTGCCTATTTTTAGATAAAAACATTATCACAAGTAAATTTCAGCATGAATGCGTATATAAATAGCAAATCTCAATAAATTTGAGACCGTTGTGGCGCAGGCGGCAAAAGGGTGTGACTGTAGCGCGACGGTTGTGGATTCGATCCTCACTCGAGGAAGTGAAATATTTATTTACGTTTATATTTCCATTTCTTCACTCTGGCGTCGAGGCAAAGTGCGGCGTTGAATTGGGGAACGGACGGAGTGTCTTAATATTACGCTTCCCTCTGGCTACCATGCTGTGTGCGGGATAGAGCGTGAAGCTTACATTCTCTTTTCAATAAATTTGCTAAAAAAATATATATATGTAAATACAAAATTTTCACATGTTTATTTCCACTCTGATTCCTTACACCGGTGCTTAAAAGTATCTATTATCCCTTTATACAATTTATGCACATAACAAACCCACATTATGTTCACGTTGTAATGGAGTCACACTGAATGGCAGCAGTAACCTCGCGGAAGGGACGCGATCGGTCCGGATTAGATATAATCCTCTCGAGCCCTTTACTCCCCTTTACTCCTCTGCCGACTCAAATAGAACAAAATGTAGAGCCACTTTAAAATAGATAAAGAACTCTACAGAGTTATATCTTAAGCAATTAAGCAGGAAGGATTTATTAAATTTAGTTAACTAATATATTGTTAGCTTTGACCGGGATTATATGTATGGGAGCGATTTTTATATCCGCCCTGATAATGTAATGATGTTTATAATTTTTTTGTCAAATTTTTTACTCAAAAACACGTTACATACTTACTTAGCTGCACGTTGCGTCCGTAGCCGTGTCGTCGGAGAGACCGGAGCGCCAAACGCTACGACTTATTAACAAATAGTGTTTGTTTTAAAAATAAATTAATTCTGACATGAACATGAATAAATTACATACATTTTTTGCAAATATCAATATACTATTATAGTGTTATATAATTTTTTTTCTATCATCGTTGTTATTAAAAATATCAATATGTTTGCCTATATTAAAGAGTGATTCAAATTTTCCGTTTAGATTACAGATACAAGATAAAAAGAGCACACTGTAACCTTTTACATTAAATTATTTATAGCTTTATAATCTATTATATAAAACGAGATGTTCCCGCTGACTGAGGTAAGACGCACGCACAGCCGTAACCGCTGTGCGTAGTAGATATGTGAAATTTGGACAGAAGTTTATTTTTATAAAGTGGACACCCTAAGAAGGGATTTTGAAAAATTTTAACCATATAGGGATGAAATAGAGGTACAACACTAACGCGTGATCCCTAGTGAAGCGGCCAGAGAGAACAGAGTGCCAAACGCAACGACTTTTTTAAAAAAAAAATATCTTTTATTTCTTTGTTTCAGAACGAAAAAGATAAATTGGGGAATTGTTGTATTCCATTTTCTAGAAGTAGCAGCTATAATATTTTATAACAGTTTTCTTTGGGAAAGATTCATTTTACCATACTGGTCGGACTACGGAAAAGAACCTATGGTAAGATTTTCCTATTAATATAATTGCTGACGCGATATCCCCGACAAATCATGCTAAAACTTGTCACATGAGAGGGAAGTAATCGGCCTTGAAGTACACTGATGCACACGTATCTGTTCAGAAAACTAACTAACATTCAATTCCGCCACTAAACAAGCTATACTTCCAGAATTCAACGGAAAGTGGAGAGCGGAGTGTCTTAACACTAGACTCCCTCTACCTACCCTGCTACGGCGTGATGCTGAAAAAAAATATTTCAAATTCTTAAAATTCCTAGGTCGAGGCTGGTACTGTAGTGAGAGGTATGTTTGCGTGTGTGCTGCCAGGAGTCATTTCCTTTTTGTGTGGCTTCTATTGCCTCCTGCACGCGTGGCACAATGCCTTTGCTGAAATGCTGAAGTTTGGTGACAGACTTTTTTATGAGGTAAGAAGACGTCAATATATTATGCACCTCTTTCTATGTAGACCATACTTATTAGTATGAAACTGTTTACTTTTTCTCATACATAATATTATTTAATATAATTTATATATCTTGTAATAAGGATTTGTATTTAGTATGCTTATAAATGAATGCCGTTGACTGGACCGGTATGGAGTTCTCGCATATCAATTGCCTGACTGGTGAAAAACTTCTAGTGTGATTGAGACTCGAAGAAAATAAATGTTTATTTAAATTTATATATCCATTTCTTCGCTCTGTATCGAAGCAAAAAGCGCAGCGTTGACTTCCGCCACTCAACACACTATGCGTCCAGCGGCGGGACGGAGTATCTTAACACTATGTTCCGTCTGCCTACCCTGCTGTGTGCGGGATACAGCGTGAAGCTGATCTGGAGAAAAGACACCTTATTTACTACAGCTTCTGAAAGTTTTTGTTACATTTTATTTTCTTTCTAAATATTTTTATTCTAATGTTATTTTTAAAATATATAGGCTAATAGTTTTAAATTATTGTATGATACGAAAAACCTATTATTGAACTTTATTGACAGAAAAAATCAAGAGTGCAGACCCCAAAAGGTTGTATTTGGAAATTTATTCATGAATATTTTTTTTCGAAAAATCATAAATTCCTAAATATCTTCTGAATTACTATCGCTGATCCGCCGATCGAGTTATACACTTCATAATATTCTATTCTTTTTATTTTAAATTATTTAACGTTGAAGTTTTTTAAATGTTAAATTTATTAATTGTGAAGTATCAAACCATCTTCGCAATATTTAAATAATCCGGATTTGTCCAACTCAATTCCCTAGTACCCCAGCAAAGCCTATTTAGTAATAACTTTTAAAGTTAAAGACTTTATCTTAATAAATTTATACATAATTTACTTAGGAATAAATCTGTGTATCTCTTACTTACGTAACAACTTTGACATAGATATTTTCCCAATTAAATAATGAAAAAAAACAGACTAGTTTTCAACTTATATTTGTACCTGTAATTAACAGCGAAAACACTCTGTTTCTTGATATTTTTTAAATGTAGCAATATATCTAAGTGGCAAAATAAATTCACAATAATATTTATCTATTTGTCATTCTCTAGTGAACTTTAAAAGCTAAAAGAACAAAGTGCAGGTCTTTTATCTCCACCAAGTTTCGCTCCATTGCAGCAGCAGGTAGTTTATTACTTCATGTACTAGTGCACTAATTTATCACTATTCAGACTAAAGTGCAGGCTAGCTTGAGAAATTTCTGACATTCGACCCAGTTGGCCCGCACATTGTATCGCTGCCCGTCGGTATGTTTCTACTATATTCACTTAAATATCAATGCTATCGACCAGCGCTATATTTGGTAAAGAGTATGGATTGAATTGAATTGGACTGTAGTAGAATTTAAAAATATTAAACAAGTATTTCGGTCATAAATGAAAGCATTTATATTTATGTTTTTGGATATTTTCTTATTAGTGTGTCACTTTTACACTCTGTGTACTGTGTATAGCTTTTACGGCCAAGGTCAAGATGTTTCGTTTAAAAAAAAGTACCACATAATATTTATCTATCAGCTATAACTTAGGTATATAAGTTCTATAAGTATATATATATATAAGTTCACATATATAATTGTATAAATTATACTTATTATTATAGACAAGTATTTATACATTTACATACGCTATTGCTTTTTATTATTATTATTATTTTATTATTATTTATCTATTGCTATTATTATTGCTATTATTATTATTTATCTATTGCTTTTTATTTATACATGTAACTCTGGTACTATTATTGAGGTATAACCTGAAAAACCTAAAGATTGTATTGTAAGCTAATTTTTTTTTTTTAAATTAATTATTTTACATTTTTTCTTAATTCTGTCTTTTCAGGACTGGTGGACTAAGTCTCGCTTTTCCAGTTATTACCGTTCTTGGAATCGTGTAGTGCATGCTTGGCTTCGTGACCATATTTATCAACCTCTGGCCCCGGTTGCTGGTCGTGCTATCGCCATTCTAATAGTATTTTTGGTTAGTATCCTATATTTATATATATCCTATATTTTTTGATAAAAAAAAATCAGCTTCACGCTGTATCCCGCTCACGGGAGAGTATTCAGAGGGCACCTACTGTTAAGACTTTCCGTTCCCCATTTGTCGACAAATTCTGAAGGTATTACGTGTTCAGTGAAATATACATTTTTAAATAAATATTTCATTTGAGCGAGGAAACTAGTAATACCTTTTATAGTAGTAGTTTATAAATTTTTGTGTCGGTAATATTCTCCCAGGTAAAATGTATTTGAATCCACACCCATCAAGTACAGTTTCATCTTACCTACATCTTTTGATACTTAGATAGTTACAGTCTTAATATAAATTCTAAACTACCAATATATTTTAGGTATCTGCTGCTGCACATGAAGTAATATTAGCACTCTCATTTGGGTTCTTCTACCCAGTGCTCATGATAGAATTTGGAATGATAGGGGTCCTGATGCTACCTTTGACAGATACTATTGGTTTTCGATTTCCCAGTACCTTCAATCTTTTGATGTGGCTTTCATTTTTTATTGGAAATGGTGAGTTTTATATCTTTGTTTATATTTCAAGCCGGTCCGTAGATCAACGAAAAGTAGAACTTAAAATAAAAATTGACAAACCTATATTCACGGATGCGCGGTTGCGCGTACGCACAAATATAACTTTGCCATATATATTTTTTAATTTAATGGTTTTTTATAATGTTCATTAATTCTCCAACCCCACTTGACAGTTAACGCAGATCGTCGATTACTAAAAATTATATTCTTTATGAAACGCTTCTGGTTATCGCTTTGGTATATTTTGTGTAATTTATGTAAGAATCATCAAACTCGGTTGAACCGTTTGGTGTCTTGAACGTCACCAAATAGGAACTTAAAAAAGTTACCTTACGTACTCAATACATATATGCATAAGCTGACAAACACACTACCCTGAAAAAGATAAAAGAAAAGTAAAAAGAAAGATATTATATTGAGACATATATACTTATTCATAATTCCACTGTTATATTTTCCTTATTATTATAGATATCAATCTACATTTTCCTCTTTGTTATTTCTATATTGTAATTGATTAAAACAGCTGTATTTGGTACGTAGATACACACGCACAGATGTACGGAGCGTTTCTAGAATGCAGACGGATATCATAACAATCTAGATATCTTACTGTTACAATAATACTAAACTTGAAATATTGTTTTCATAACATATTATCAATTAAATAAACGACATACCGCAGTTGAAGAAATACATTTGTAATAATAAAGAGAAATAGAGCTATTTCGTAAGAGTTCTCGTCTAGAAATAACTATATTTAAATTTATGTGCTCAGTGGCACAAGGGTGTGACTGTAACGCGATGGTTATGGGTTCGATCCACACTCAAGAAAGTAAAATATTTATTTACGTTTATATTTTTATTTCTTCGCTCTGGTGTCCGGCGTCCGGCGTTGAATTCCGCTACTCAACACGCAATACCTCCAGTATTCGGCGGAAAGTATGGAATGAAACTGCCCTAATCGGAACGAAGTGTAGTGGTATATAAAAGTTTTCCAAGGTACATCTGCCTACACGCTACATCCCATGTGCGGGATGTAGCGTGAAACCAAAAAAAAACATTTACCATTAAATTTGACCGCTGAAAAATATTAATTTAACCTTTAAGACATTTAATTTATTACTTTGCAGGTCTTCTATGGAGCTTATATGCCATGGAGTTTTTTGCACGAAAAAATTGTCCCCCCTCGGAGAACGACAGCTTTTTTGTTCCAAAATCATGGTCTTGCCCACAAATTGTATTGAAGCCTAACTGGACCTTTCAAAATCCATTTGACATAATATATTAATAGTAGTAATAACAATATTTAGTAGAGAAACTTTAATAAAAAATATTAATTATATATTTTTGTTTTAATACTTTACCTTCAATTTAATGTACATTTTAGAGTGGATACTTCTTATACGATATAAATAGATTTTTTATAATCAATTTTTTTAAAGACGTTTTTGAATTACATACATATAAAACAAAAAAAAAACAAAATTAGTGTAATATATTTATTTCCATTAATAAAATCTTATAAATACTAATTCTACAACTGTTTTATTTTAACATAATATGTGTCCATACACAAATGGTTTCGGCTTCATTTGGTTTTCATACTATTTCTAATATTAGTTTGGGTATCAAATTTTCTTTTTTAACCTAAGATATTACTCCAAAGAAATGGCCATAATTTATTGCTAAAAACTAATTTCAACTAGAAAATCGTTTTAACAGTAATGCCAGGAGCATTACATTCTATAATCATCACAAATATAATAATATATAAAAAATCTTTAATGACAAATGTTTACGACACATTTATTCTAACAAATGTAATACAGTAATAGATTTAATAATATTGAAGAATGTTATATATCCAAATATAAATGTGAATTGCACCATTTGTTCATGTCATATTTGTTTGTACAAACAATAAATCTTACATAATTAATATTAATAAGACAACTATAGTCTTAACAATTTATTATTACATA
Source organism: Heliconius aoede (assembly GCA_037355905.1). Taxonomy (NCBI): domain Eukaryota; kingdom Metazoa; phylum Arthropoda; class Insecta; order Lepidoptera; family Nymphalidae; genus Heliconius; species Heliconius aoede. Next base: position 640,010 of record JBAIZZ010000350.1, on the reverse strand, counting down.
TCAGCTTAAGCATAGAGTAAACATAAATTACTGTAAAAAAAGTGAAACTCTTTAAGTATTCGTCATTATTAAGGGAATGTGAGCTAACAGTTATCGAATGAAACTTAATATAAGCTAAATATCCTATTGCTATGAGTCTGTTAATATATCTTATATCTCGCATATAACGTGATTGGCACACGCAAGTTAGTACATATTGAGATGATTTTACAAAATTCAACATTTTATTTATTCTGTGGCGGAACTCAATTATTAATAACAGTTAATTATTATATGTTCATAATGTAGTAGTATGTTTTACAAAAATATGTATTAATCAGTAATTAGCATTTTTAATATACAATCACCAAAAATTATAATGGCAATATAGAATAATATAGAAATGGAGAATCATTCAACTACAAACTGCACCAACAAATAGAAAGTTACCTTCAGATCTCACAGCCTACTGACTAAAATAAATTGTTACTTAAATAGCAAAAATGTGTAAAAGCTAGTGATATTTATAAATATAAGTGGGTCAAATTTTAAATTTAAGTGTTTATATGCTCATAAAACATTGTTTCAAATTATAAACATTTTTTATAATAACAAATAATCAAAAAAATCAAATATTATATTCAATTTTAAAAGTTGAAAAGTTAAAGTTTAACACTTCACTTGTTGTCAATGAGTCATAAAAGTTATGTATTTTGTAGTTTGTCATAGGAAAAACCTGTGCAACTATAAAAAATATAATAACCTTAGATATATTATACTTTAATACTATACTTGTGTGTGGTTTATTTATTAAAATAAGATAATAATTCGTGCTCTGTAGAGATATTACATAAAATAAATATCCTTGCTGTTTTTAAACAGCTGGAGTACGGTCCAGATCTTTGAACAATGAATTTGACATTCTGTAAAAAATTATTAACAAATTATTATAACACAATAAATATAAAATGAATGTAATTGTATACACATATGTATTATAGTACTTTTCAATAAGTACACAAATGTATGTGTTTCTACATGCAGTACCAATATACTCACTTGCTTATCATATGCTTGTAAATGTAGTGCGGAATAATAGTTACATTTACAACAGATGGACTGGCTTCAATAACCTTTGATATCTCCTTATCTTTCATACCAACAACATTAATAGTGTTTATTTCTAATAACTGATGGTCTGTGAGCAAACCATTTCGTGCCGCTGAAGAATCCTTGACGAGCCCAACAATCTTTCCGTCTTTAAATTGGAAACCAACATGCCCAAGAGAATCTTTGTGCAATGTAACTGTTCTTTCAAAAGGCCTGAAATAACATAACAAAAAAATTAAAATAAAGGAAAATTGTTTAAAATAGACAATTATTTCCTATACATTTGAAACAGTGATAACAAAATTAAATTAGTTAACTGTTCACATTATTAAGCTTTATATATAAAGGCACATACACCTAAAGATATGAAAAATTCTTCAAAGAAAATTACAAATCAAGCTCTAATTACCTATCACGAACAGCCATTTTAATTCCATTTGTTGGGGCTTGCTTTAATAGTGCATGGCTCTGTTCCATAGTCATTCCAGCCATGGCTACATTATTAATCTCTAAAATCTGGTCACCAAATCTCAATCCTGCAAGTGCTGCTGGACTACTAGCTGCAACATAACACACAAAGATGCCATTGTTGACCGAATGCAATCTCAAGCCACATTTACCATCTTTATCCTTGCAAAGAATCACTTGTCTTATTCCTTGAGTAACAGTTGCCTTCAAAATACTTGGAGATTGTGAAGAAAGAGGAGCTATCATAGTAGATACTGCTCCACTAGGTTGAACCTATAGAAAAAGTTAGTATAAATTTAAGTAAAATTTAAGCATTAAACAGAAATCGTTATCTGGAAAATTGGCTGGATATTGGCGAATAGTGTCTTACCACTACATTTCCTTTGCCTACACATTACATTAGTAGAGTATAATAGACGAAGTATAATAGACTTACTGTTTGGATTTGATACTCGGGCATATTAATAGCAATAACATCCGGTGAAAGTTCCAATCCCATATATTCACCAAGAGCAGGATATACTTGTCTAGGTGCACTTGGAGCTGATACAGGTGAAGTTTGGTAGGATTGATGATAAGAAGGTTGTGCCATGTCGGGTTGAGCCATTTGTGCTCGAATCATGTTATCCACTTTCATATCTTCTAATGATGGATATAGAGACATTTTGTTAGCCCCTTACTATTGCACAAGGTTTAATAAATATTTTGTTGCGCTTTAAATCTTTTGTTTATAACAACAAAAGTTTCACACACCCCAATTGTTTTAACGAAAATTTTATAACAATAAGCACAAAACCACAACTCTAGTGAACCGGAAAGAAAATGCAATTGTGCTAACTCGATAAACTTTCAAAAGACGTTGATATGTACTTGATTACAAATTATGATTAATATATAAATTATAAATGTCTAATAGGTACCTTCAATCTAATCATAAACTAAAATGAATCACAAAAATAACATAGTGTTGTACAATTTTATCGATATGTGTTTAGATTCGAATAACACATATGTAGGTAGCATAATAAAATTTTATAAATTAATTAATATCTGTAATTCAAATTGAACGAAATTTAAAATCAACTCAAAAATTATTTGCTAAAAATTAAGCGTAACACTGTTTAAAAGCAGTATACTAAGAAGATATAAATTGTATATTTGACAACCCAGTACTGTTTCTTCGTGATTATTTTTCATCTTTCTTTACCATTTATTATCTTTCTTTGTTAATATGTTTTTATTCAATAAAAAGATACCTAACACACTGAATCTTAATTATCTTAACCTTTCATAACATTCTTTATTTAATAAGTAAAAAATACAATAATACATGATATCTCATATATCAAAGCTTAATGATAATACATGAGATCTCGACAATAACAATAACTGTTCATAGTTCATACATACTTCCAAATTACTTTAAATGTTTTATTGATTGCTCCATTTTTAAAGTGATAACTTCTTAAACCAAAACCTCAAGGAGGCTACGAGCCAACGTAAGTATGAGAGCGGAGAGGTTGTGCTCATGTCGCCTCGCGTTGCTCGGCCTCGCCTCTTAGCCACTCCGCTTTGTGTTTGTTATTATTATATTCACAACATGCGCCATATATTATTTTTCCTATAAAAGAAATATATGTAATAAAATCGTCAAATGTATATTATTTTGTTGCGGTATATTATCTAAAAATTTAATTTTTATCGCTCAACTCTAAATTAACACTTTAAATACATATATTCAAGAAGAAAAAATATTTTATAACTTAATAACTATATTAATTATCAATTCTGCCTAGAGACGCAAATGTTAAACTTATATTCATTTAATTAGTTGATGCTTACGTTTTTTTTTCTCATATTTTTTATATCAAATTACAATGATAAATATTGTAAGTTTTTCAAAGTTAAACTCAATTTATGTTCCTAAAGTCGATATTCTTGCCAAAACAAAATCGATTAGTCTTATTATTATTCATCGACAGTTAACTGTCATTCTAGAATCTGTTAATCGTATGTCAACACAGAGTACATTCTCATATACTATATTAATATGTCAATGTTCGTCAAATTCAAATGCCAAATAAAATGTCAAAATAAGTATTATGTACTTACTGCCTTTACTTATTATTTATCACTTAAAATAGTTATTTGAGCAAAAAAGTTTAATGAAAGAAATAATTTTATCTAACAAGTTCTCTGTATAAAGTTTCTGTATAGAGTCTTATAAAAAATTGATTCGTTGTATTCTTTCAAATGGATAAAACCAGTAATAAACAACGAACACCAAGGTACCTTGTATGTTCATTAAAACATCAAAAACATTTTTAAACACTAAAATCTTAACTTTAAACATGCCCTTTATATTTCATTAATTAATAATTTAAGTCTTCTTATATGCTCCTATGCTTATGAGTTTCGTGTATAACTTATTAGTATTTTAAGAAACTAAAAACATACTGGAAAATAAAGGTTCTACAGTATTTTACTGTTTATAAACATAATTATACAAAAGTTTAGGCAATATATACAGAGTTTATTGTATATACCTAGAAACTAATTTAAAATCATAAATGTTCTTTACAGTAGGTGTAGAGAATGGGAACGTCAAAGGAGATTAAAATTTAATGATGCTATATCAAAACTTGGAGACCTAGTGAAATCAATAAATAAAACCAATAATGCATTAGAAGATCCAGATAATGTTCAATATCCAAAAATTGAGGTTATTCAAAAAGCAATAATTTGTTTAACTAATTTTGTCCACGAAAAAACACAATTGAGTAAGTTATATCTTTTAAATTAAACTATTTAGGTTAATTTCTACCTGTGGCCACAGGCTAATGTAAGGTATTCAAAACATAAACAAAAAATAAAAATAAATCAGCTTCACACTTAATCTCAAAATCCAATGGTCTTAATAGGTTATTTCTGTATTGTCCATGTTAACAACATCAAGATATTTTAAAGATACTAACTGCTACCAGTGGCCTGGCTCATATGATTAAATGGAAATATCTAAAAGTTGTGTTATGTTTTACACATGACACATTCTAAGTTTCTAAAGTAACACCTGGGTACATTAAAACAAGAAACATAATGTATATAATGGCTATATACTTGACCTGGATAAATGGACTATTGAAATAAAAAAAAATCATTCAACTATTTCCAAAGATTAGCACTTTCAATCAACCAAAATAGGTTAATTCAACTTAATGATGTTAGTATGCATGTTAATTTAAAATATTATTTTATAGAAGCAGAAATACTGGCTTTAGAAATTAAATTAGAAGCAATTGATAAAAAAAAGCTAGACAGAAAAGATGTTTCATTACAGGTGGCTCTTGGATTGAATAAAAAAAAATCAAAGTAAGTATTGTATGTAATCTTTAAAAATATGGATTATTGCAAATTAAAAAGAAAAAAAGGTTTGTAGTATATTATATCCTTCATATAGCATTGTAAATTGAGGAAAGCAAGTGTTGAGACACTAGTCTCCACTTTCCATACAATTTTTCAAGACATTAGCAAACTATTATTGCCAGAGCAAAGAATTAAAGGTAATTAATTACAATTATTTGAAATAGAACCGACCATACCATGTCTCTGTGCTACAATAGCATTCTATTTTAACCCTTAGTATGTAAAATCTGACTCACACTAACAAAACACCAAAGACATGGATTTGATCTTCGCTCAGACAAATTGTTATTATTTTTTTTATTTTCACCAAATAATTAACAAAACAATGGTCGCATTTGATTACAGATAGTAAATATCTTAAACTATTGATGATGCAAAAATCTAAACAAAAAAATGTTAAAGAAAAAGAAGTAATTAAGGATTCTGGAAAACATCTAAAGAAAGGCAATTTATTAAATAATTTCCCACCCAAATTACCTAAATTACTACCATTGACTCAAGCGAAAAAAGGTAAGTTTGTTATATTTTATTATTTTAACTACCACAATTCCTGTATATATTTTTGAAATGCTGTTATATTATGCTATGCTGCTTTGAAATATTGTACATTCTTTTGTTTATTTTTCAGAAAATACTATTGTTATGTTACCTGCAACACCATATATTTTTCCACAAAGACCAGTCATATTTCCACAACCACCAACTATTGTTTTAGTTGATGCAAATTTACAACCCATAAATAAAACTACAACCATTCCTGTTATTGGTAGAAATGGTAATGACATCACTAAAACAACAATGGTAAATGTATTACCCATATCAGCTTATTCTCGTCCTTTGTCAGAGAAGTCAAAAAGAAACAGTAACAAAGCACGAACCAGTGCATCTAAAAAGGGTTCCAAAAAAGTCAATCAAATAACAGATATCAAAGAAGGCTCAGAATCCAACACCAAAAAATGTAACCAAAAACCAGAAACTAAAAATGTTGATGAAAAAAATTCTAATTTGGACAAAGAAGTTATTCCAGAATCCAAAACAGAAGATGTAGTAATTAACAAATGTAATATAAGTGAAAAAATACCTGACGAAGACAGTCTCAAAGCAACAAAAAAAATTGTGCCATGTGATATAGAACCTGAAAATAAAACTGAAAAAGATAATGTAAGGAAAGAAACTCATAACAGTGATAAATTATTAAGTCTTCCAAAATGTTCTGATCCATCTCCAACGAAAACAAACAGCAAGAAACTTCCAGAGCCACAGATACAGAATATGTCAGCAGAAAAGCCCGTGACCCTCAGCACATTAGATAATAAACCTGATAAAATTCCTCCTGATAAACCAACACAAGAATTTAAAAATAAAGATAATAAAATACAAAACATATTAGATACTACAATATGCGAAAACGTTGTAGATGGAGGTAATGCCAGGCTAGAATTGGCAGAAGAATTTCTGGCTGCTTCGCCTACGGCGGCATTTTTGATGTCTTTTCCCCTTGTTAGTGGAAATAGAGCAGACAGTCCAGCAGATGACACTCAAGCTAATCACCCCAAAGAAAGTAATCAAAGAACTGAACCTCCACCAGTTTCGTATTTTGAAAAGACTAATATACCACAGAATAAAATAAAACTGAACAATAAATCTGGTAATGAAAATAGTACTAATGTAAATCCAGTTATTAAGTCCAGTGAACAAAAATACGAAAATAACAAATCAGTTGATGTTAAAGTATCAAGTTCCGTTTCGAGTCTTGTCGCTAACGAGAATCCCTTTTTAAACTTATCCCTCCCATCCGTTATACCTACCACTTGCACCTTAACTGATGCTTCATTTACAATAGATTTTGATTGCACAGCTAGTAAATCCGGAACTAGTCAAGTAACAACATATAGTAGCACAACTAATAATATTTTTTACAAAGGTGATCCTTTCAATACAGTCAAAAACAGTATTTATAGTACTAGCACTATCTCATCTGGCCATGAATACAATACCTTAGGCCTTTACCCGTGTGCAATGGAAAACTACTCAAATAAAAATAAAACAGATTTTACTAACGTTGACGATAATCTTATGAAAATGAACACCTCTAGGTTAACTTACGATATTGATTTGGGATGGTCCCATAAAGGATTTGATTTTGTGAACTGCACAACTAGTGCTAGTACTTTTCATAAAGATAACATATTAACTAATACATCAACACCATTCTCGAATGCTTACAATCCTTTCAACCCTGAATTTCATGTTCCTTTAGTTCCAAGTTCAAGTAAGAAAAATACATCTAGTAAACCTAACACATTTCCCGAACAGATTAGTACTTTTTATAACCAAAGTACAAATTTATGGTCGGAAGATGTTGCATCGATACACACAAACTCTAACGCTTCTAAACATTTTAATTCTAAACAACAAAATTATTTTACAACAGAACATTTACAAACAAATATTAATCCAAAGGCTAGTGTAACAAAGCCGTTTGATGCTAAACAATTAAGTGAAAACACTGGTGAAGTTCCTCTTAAGCAGTCTTCGGCTGTTGTTCATAATTTAGTTGATAAATACACGAAAAAATCTCCTAGTAAAATGCACATAAACTGGATGACTTCTGAAATTAGACCTATGCAAAACAACTGCAGCCAAAATCAAACTCAATTGAAAGAAATTATTAAAATACCTTATACTCAAAATGAACAAGTAAACAAAAAACATGTACAAAGTGACGGCAACTACTTTCCTATAAATATGCACCATTTTCCCCAACCAAACCTTGAAGAACATACTACTTGGCCAACAACAAGGCCAGTGGGTACAACAGAAATAAGTATGGAACCCCCTCCTATTAATCTACCTACACTTGTTGGGGATTTAGCTTTAGGTCCTCATGACAAGAAAAAAAATGAAGCACTTAACAGAACTTTACCACATACTGATTTGCAGAATTGTGCTAACTTTCTGTCGGTCACCCAATTAATGAATCGGTCGAACGAAAATATGTCTATACGGCCACATGGACTAATAGCTGAAGCACAAAAAATATCAAATAAAAATATTTCAAATCCTATAAATGACGGTAGCAGGAAAACACGATTAGAAAACCATCCACAAGTTTGTTATGGCTTTGGGGAATCGAAGATATCTCATACCTTTGAAAACGTTAATCATTTTTCACAACCGAAAGCGAAACCCAATAAAGCTGATAAGAATTCAAAAACACAGAAAAATAATTATTCAGCAGAAGCTTTAATAAGAGGCGGAACATCATGTAGTCAAAAACTGCTCGACAATAGTGGGACTAAATTTATGATGCCTCAAAAATACAATGAATTCAATATTTCCCAAGACAGTGGAGTTGCACAAGTTTCACACTTTCCACCTATACTTGATTATTCAGATAATAGCTACGCTGGACAACAATTTTCCGGAACAACATTGTATAACTCTACAACAAATACTATATCTAATTCTTTTTATTCCAATTTCATGCCTGGTAGTAGCAATTTAATGGCAAGCAACTATTCAACCGCACCCTTCTCTTCAGATTTTGTAGATTATAATCAGAGTGCAGAATGTAATAATTATACTAATCACAAATATGGTGACAGTAAACTAAGAAGCAACGCACCAACATATCAAGAAAAAGATCCACCCAATTATAAAAGTTCAAGAAGGGAAACTGCTGCGAAACATAAGCTAGAATGTTCAAAGAAAGAATCCAGCAAAAAATATCAAAGTAAAAGAACTAAATTAAGCAACGAAGTTGACGAATGGAATGATTCATCCCATTTATTTTGGCAAAATAAAACACAAAGCAAAAAACATCAAAATATGATGTCAGAGGAGTTGACTTTTCCAAATTACATGGGAAACCAGATGCCATCACAATATCAACCAGATTTCTTTAACAGCCATTTAATACAGTCAAATATACAAAATGTTGGGCCTAATGTAGATCGATCGTTGTCCGGAATTCCTGTGGCATCACGAGCCAACTTTAACCTTAGTGCATTGTTTCCAGAAATAACAATGGTAAGTTTATTTTTCTTTTAATTCAACTACCGTATTTTGCTGTTAACGTAGTTCGACTTTAAAGGAAATCTATTAGAGCCCTAGGGGTGTAATCTGCAAATCCATCAGCCGTGATATTTCACTAATAAGTAAAATCATATAATAATACCGGTCCACCCTTTTGTCAGGAAATGATGACGTAGACCACTTCGGATGATGGACTTGCAGGTCACCCCTAGGACTCTTATAAATTAAATTGATATTTTAGTTATATGCCCGTTCTGGCGGAAGGGCACAAGTGTGTGAATTAATCATTATTTATAAATATTTTCATCTCTTCGCTCTAGTACCAAGACAAATGCGCGGCGTTGAGTTTCCCCACTCAACAGCCAATGCCTTGAAAATTTGGCAGAAGGTGAGTAGCTAAGGTGAGGCCTACTCTGTTGCTTTGTGCGGGATACAGCGGGAAGCTGAAAAAAAAACTTTGCATATATTCCTAAAAATATCGATATAATCAAGCATTTTTTTACTTTCAGAAGGTGCAATGACACAAAGGTTATGTGTGAAAAGTAGAGAAAAGACGTCAGTGATGTATACGTTGACAGCATTTAAAATGTTAAATGCTGTCTGCTCGTCGTGTGATTGTATTACATCCAAAAATATGGAATTGTTTAAATCAATCCTCCACAATAAGGAAATAGCAGTGGAATTTATTCAACACAGTTTTCTTGCCTAATTCGCAGAATGTAGAAATTGCAAAAACGCGGAATAGATCGTTTTATATGTAAACTTTTGGTACTTTCAAAATCGCGAACTATGTCAGTGTTATCTGTAAATACAACCAATATTTTTTTATTGTATTTGTTACTAGACTACGAAAATAAAATGTTATTTATGTAATTAGCTCTTACTTGCTCTCATTACACATTGTTGCATATACATGTAAAAAAATATAAGTTTTATTAAATTTAATATATTAAATGATTTTATTGTTTTGAATTGTTTTATTTTCTTCTTTATTTTTAATTAAAATATAATTATTAGTTATTTCATAATTTTTTATACATATGCTACATTTTGAATGATATTTTTTTGTGACTTTCCTACGAAATGGAGGATTTATTTCGTCTTTACCTCTAAAAACAATTACTATGAATAGTGTATAATCAAAATCCGAATTATGTCTAAGTATAAGAAATTTATAAACTGCAACAGTTTTGTTTGCAAATTAAGTAGTCATTATATAAGTTACTTTCCTTCGTCTCGTGTTTTTATACCTATAATAAATTCATTGATTATATTGAATATCGACACATTGCTATGGAAATAAGTTATGTTAGTTAATGACGCATGTCACGCGTGGAGATACAAATTCGCTTTGTATATGTTACTTTACACTTGTTTACCTTGACCGCTCGATGCTTACCTATGTAGTTCATTCATACAAAAGGTTTAGATGATAATAAATATTTGTAAGTAAATCTTTACTCTCGTAAGCAGTACCTACCAACTGATAGACATTTCGTAACGTTTTGAAAAAAAATAGATAATTTGAAGAATTATACTAATTAATAAGAAATTAAAAAACTTAGCTAAGCAGCGGGGGCTGTGATGACTAAATATAAGGGAAAGAGGCATCGTTGAAGGAACGGAGGGGAGGGAGGGGGGCGGGGGTCGGTTTTGTTTGTCCCACTTAGGCCAACCACCAAACTATATGGCGCCCATGAAAAGGTATCATCGGCGATTCCATAATAGCAGCAAAGCTATTGGATACACATTAGATTACTTTCTACCCGCAGTTACTACACATTATTCATAACAACAATTAAGTATAACAATACTGTACGTTGCTGTTATTACATAGATCATAGAAACATGATTTATGTAATCCAGCTACGGTTTTATTACAACACAACAAAAACCCTATATTTTTACGAGCCGCTTAAGATAGTTGTGGAATATGAAATGTGGTAGACTTATTGAAAAAGACCTGTCTTAGTGAAATATAGAACATTTAATTCTTTTTGTATAACGGCAAATTAAACATATTAGTAATAGTAATATTGCAACGCATCTAACTGAGAAATTCATTTTTGTGTCACAGTTGGTCATCATCCAATGTCGTTCAAATGCACATACTATATATATATATATATAACATTCTATAATGTAACTTCAAAATATATATCTACATGTATAGCATACATGTACCTAATGAAGACAATTTTTATTTCTAAAGTCTTACAATCTTTTTACAATTTTTTTTGCAACACCTGATACAGCTTCGAGCACACAGCAGGATAACCAGAGGAAACCTAGTGTTACCTTATCCTTCTTATTATCCTTCTTGTGCGCACTCTACTGCATTTATCAATGGGAGTGTTCTGGGGAACTTTTACTGGTTGGAACTGATATCTGCTGCCGAATTTTCTAACATTATGTCACAAACTGAAATACTGAAGTTTATAATTACATATTTTTCGCATTTATATTTAAATTAATATTAAAACCTTATTTTAAACGCCATCTATTAACCTTATTTTAAGTAGCTCTATTTTTGAAGCGTTACTTTCACTGTAACTTTACTAATCACTTTCAAATTAAACGTTAATCGTGTCTGTGTAATAGTTCAGCGACTCTACGTTTCAGGCTGAAATGAGACTGTTTTAGTTACACGAAGAATGCTGTTGCTGGACTGCCTTCAATGTAACTATAGGAAGAGTAGCATTTAAATATATGATATTTAAGTATTTAATTTTCGCTAGCTAGACGATTAATCTCCATATTGATCATTTAATGTCGAAATTATTTTTAAGGTATAACTCTACAGGTATAAAAAGTATTATACAAATATAATTTTTATTCAGAGAAATAATTTTACCATATTTGTATTCATATCATAAGACATGACGTGAGTCGAAGTCACACTCGCAAGTGGAACTCAGTACGTGAGCGTCACCGATTCGCGAACGTTGTCCGCAAACAGCTATCACGCGAGCGCGGGAAACTTGGCATCATGGCGCGTAAATAGTTCGTGTAATATATTTGTTAAAGTTAATTAAATTAATTCAAACTGTGTTAATATGTGTTATATTTATCATCAATGAGTGTTTGTCAACGGTACCTTCGAAGAATCATGAAAAAACCGAGGTGGCTTTTGGTAAGCGAAATGAACACCGAACTCTATATTTGCATATAAAATGTAATTTTACATGTTTATGCTATTTTTGTTTCTCTAATACAACTGTAAATTACTAAATTCATTTGGTTACTTATACAGTTTTCTCTATATTCGTGAAATTTTAATTTCTATTTATGACATCTGCTACTTTTGTGAAAAAGCAGTTTTCGCAGTTTCAAACACATAAAATCTACATTGTTTTCAAAAATATATGGAAAGATTAATATAAATATTTGAAATATTAAAAGCAAATACTGCCCTTAGTAAAATTAGGTCTCTGAAAGCTTCTATTTCCTATTTAAATACAAACTTATATTTCTTATTTTTTTTCTTGTTCTTGTCGTTTATTTTTTGTAAAATGAAAATTTAAGGGTTTGTCGTCCTGCCATTCTTTTGAATCTTAATATGTTACAAAACTTAAAATCTTATTTTAGATAAAACGCTTACTCCCTATTAATCTCTACATTTGAATGTTAATCTACATTTTCTACAATTTACAGATCACAGTAATTTTATGCTTATAACTGATATCATTTTATATTTATAATTGATAGCATAGATACTACGAGTATATAAACTTATTTTATCATACTTTTAAAAATATTACCGAGACATTAAAATAGTACCAGATATAAGCTTTCGAATATATATTTCGAATACATGTACACCACATGTATATGTATGCAGTGTAGTGTTAAGACATTTCGTTTCCATCACTCGAACACGCAATGCCTCGAGCCTTTGTCGGAAAGTCATTAAATATTTAATTGTCCCGAGTAAAAATCGAACCCACAAGCGTCGCGTTTACAACCACACGTGTGTGCCACGACAGCTTATATTGTCAGGAAACAAAATGATCAGAATGTGATGCCATTTTGGCCTAAAAGAGATGTGTGGCTATAGCCGGTAGTTGCACTTGGCAGACGAATTATATTTAATCTAAATTCTTTTCCTTATTTGAAATGACTCCACTGAGAAACTAAAATTTTTGAGAATGACGGAAAATGTAGAACGGAGTATTTTTTTTTATGGGAGAGGACAAGGCAAACGAGCGTTCGGGTCACCTGATGGTAAGTGATCACCGCCGCCCACGACCCCATGCAACACCAGAGGAGCCACAGGTGCGTTGCCAGCCTTTAAGGTGGAGATGAAGGGCACCGGGGCTCGGCATTACCTAATGCGAAACGCAGTGGCAAGGGCCACTACTTCACGCCGGTTTTAAATGCCGGGGGTGGTATTAAATCCGGTCGAGTCTGCCCATGCGTGTTGCCATTACTGGCGACGTGACTCTACCACACGTACTTTAGTCGCCTCTTACGACACCGACAGGAGTATATCAACACTGGACTCTATTATTGTAGTGATTCCAAGAGCGAGAGATTCGTAAATCTAAAAGTATACAAAAACATTATAGCATATTAAATTGAAACATCTATGTATGTCAGTTAACATATATTAGTTCTTTATTCGCATATTTCTTAACGTCGACTCACATTGTAAGCTGTAATGTCACACTTTCTGTATATACTTAATATTTACATACTTACATACTTACACAGGTCCAACTGTGTAAAATTAAATTATTGTCAGTTTGATAGTTGCTGCTCTGCGTAGCGCAAAAGAGGATTTAATGTATTAAATAAATAATTGCAACTTGTACAACCTACATTACTTACATAAATTATAATGCTTATCTATAAATGTTGTGATGATGAATTTTTCCATCACATTCTGATGATTCCAAAAGTTTGGCTAAAATCGTATTTTGTAAAGCGATGACGAATTAAAAATATAAGCGCAATGATTATTTTTTTACTTGGGTTTTTTGCTGTAAGCGCACGCCATCGAAAGTTCAGTTCAGACATGGTTAGGACAACATTAATATGTATCAGGCGCGACCGCATGGTAAGAAGGCTGCGCGGGCGCCGGGATTAACGCTGTTTTATTGATGCGGGTTCAAACCTCTGCTCAGTGTGGGTCCACACGCCATGAATACAAATGTCTCTTAAGTGCGCAAATAGTCTAATAAATTATTTAAAATCATGTAATGTGATCCATTTAATTATTTTAGGAAATTAGTTTACTTTGCCAAAATACGAAATAATTATTGTAGTTTAAATTCTTACATTAAATCAATAATACATAGTAGGCAGTCGAGGCGCAGTAACATAGTGTATAATCTGTATACGCGACGATTGCAGTTTGATTCCCACTCGAGGAAATGAATAGTTTAATATTTTCATTTTCTCGATTTGGTAACAAGACAACGTTAAAAAAAATATGTTACTATTGATTGAAAAAACTTATTTTTTTTTTGTTGTTTGTGTTTTTTCCTTTCCTCTTAATTGATTCAATGTACCTGGAAAAAAAGGGCTTACGTTTCTGACGCGTGCGAATTACATTTCTCGGCCGGCTGTAGTCGGAGTGACGCAGCAAGTGTGTCAATGCCGCAGCCGTTCCGTTGCACTACGAGTATCTATTACATTAACTCTTATCGACCTCTTCGATTATTATTGGAAAACGACATCAAGAGTTATCCACCTCGTCCTCCAAATTTGAATAATAGGAGAAGAAAACAACATTGATTAAGTATTCATTGTTTCTATACAAGTGTTTAGTTGGATAGTCGCCGTATAATATCGCAATAAATTGAGAATATTTTCTACTTAAATTATATCTAAGGATCTGTAATTCTTTAAATTTTTTATTAAGTTTTCCCTGTAATTTTAGGTACATGAGATGGATGCGTACAGCTAATAAAGTACATTATAATTTCATTAATCTAAATTAATATACAAATATTTGATATTTAGCGTTTAGCGTTAGAGTTACTTATACTTTGAAATATTTTTTTACATTAATATATTATTTATAAATTAATTTTTTTAACAATTTTTTTTTGTCGCTTTACTTTAAGGGTTCCTTACCTTTTAAGAAAAAAATCAAGCCTTTCAATATCACTTTGTTGTCCATCCTTTCGTCTGTCCGTCTGTATGGCTGTCTGTTTATCTGTTAAGAGCCTTTATCTCAGGAACGCTTGAAGATATGAAGTTGAAATTGAAACCATATATTCGTATTTTTACCGTCGTGGCGCAGCGGCTCAAGGGTATGACTGTAACGTGAGGTTCGTCTCCACTCGTTGTGGGTTCGATCCCTGCTCGAGGAAGTGAAATATTTATTTACGTTTATATTTCCATTTCTTCGCTCTGGTGTCGCAGCAAAAGCGCGGCGTTGAGTTCTACCACTCAACACGCAATCTCTCCAGAATACGACAGAAAGTTCCGAACTCTACCTACCCTGCAGTGTACGGGATACAGCTTGAAGGTGATACATTTACTTCAAAAAATATATGGCCGTTTATATTGAAAAAATCGCGTATTTCGACACTATAAAGGAAATCAAAATTAACCGGTTGGCCTAGCAGAATGAAATTTGGTAACTATCATCTACAGATAGCACTGAAAACTGTACATTTTTGGTTGAATCTTAAAACATGATAGGCTTAAAAGACCTCCAATTTTTGTACGGAACCCTGGGCGAGACCGATTCGCACTGTCCGGTTTATTTTAGTAGTAGTTTAGTACAGTAGCTCCACTCGATAGCCGAGAAATTCAGAGATACATACGGATATGACATATTACAAAGAAATTTGGCCATTCGTGTTCTGTTGCGATAGGAAAACTTATTACATTCATTGATTGCGACCGTATTTTATTATTTTTGTAGCCAGTTGCAAGAAAGATATTATGATATTATGATTTCATTAATCTTTGAATTGGTTTAATATTAATATACTATACTACGTATATAATTACGTCAGATTTTATATGTATCCTTTTTATATAAATTATCAATAAAAAGAAATGTAGGTGGCGGTGGTGACAATAATTAAAAAAAAATATCAAAGAAAACAATTTTCCTCGAGTCCTAGTCAAGATAAAGCAATGAGTGTGTTAAAATTATTTGATTTTGAATCAAGCGCCGTTGTTTGATATTTAATTGGTTTAAAACAGTGCAACATTGCAAACTCAAGACCCTATTTTATGTAACGTTGACTTAACCCGGTCATAGTTATATAAATATCTCCCACTGATGTTATTTTTAACAATATATTTTACAAAATGTCCTCAGTCTATTGCGGACAGACAGCGTCCTAAATGTTGCTATTTTATATAAAAAGAAACAGTAAAATTATTTGGTTTAGATTTATTTTGTATTTAGAAGTAATTTTTTGCTTAGATATTTGCGTAGAGACGTTGGTTCTAGTCATAATACCTGCAAACCTATACTACCAAAAAAAAAAAAAAAATTTTATATTAAGTAGAAATAAAAAAAACATTGAGCATATTTCTAATATCAAGTAGCTGATCTGAGTAACCTTTAATTTTTTTTTAATTCTTCACACTTACTAATGGTATATGCGCAAGCACATGATATGTGACTGAGAGCTATAATTACCAAACACGAGGGATGTCTACTTTCACAATACAAGTCGAGTTGAATCGTATGTACATATGTTTTATAATCTTGAACCTGTCACAAGTGAACAAGTTTGGTCGTTCTCCTTAAAACTGGCATTGCGTAAGGAACACGAAGAGCAATCTCGTGAGTGGAGCTGCCCACATTATAATTAACGTAAAACAAATAAGATTTATTATATAATTTCTAATCAGATTGAAAATACCGCCATGAAAATTAAAAAACAATCGTCATTAAAATTAAAGATTCATATTAAAAAAGATCGGCAAAATTAGATTACAGAATTTTTTTTATGTGGTGTCGTTTATAACAGAGGTCTACGTTCAGCTGTGAACGGCAATAAACAGAAACGTTGCATTTTCGTTTCCAAGTTGCAACATTGGAAATTTCTAGAAATATAACGATTTTCCTTAATTGTTATATAAGAAAATTTGATTCTGAATGCTTCTTGAAATCTTGCTAAATGTTTATTTTAGGTGTTTTTAAGTATGTATATGTCATATTACCTATATATATAATTTTATAAATATTATGTATTACCCGATTAGATCGCGCGCTGTATATAAACGATGTTCTATTTCAAACTAACAGTGTGTGTTTTAAAGCCATAGTTATCTGCACTTCAAAGCATTTTACGAGCAGGCAATATCGGAAAAATGTTAGGAGCACGTGTGCGGAACAGTTGGTGTCTGAAAACAATTTAAATTAGCACTTATTCCGAGTCACATTTCAAAAAATGGAGAACGGATTGTGCTAACTCTTTCTTCCTAAACTGGTATATGCGGGATACAGCGTGAAGATTTGTAAATGTTATGCCTTATTGAGGCCGTTTTACCGCAGTGGCACAAGGTGTGACCGTAACGCAATGGATGTGGATTCGATCCCCACTCAAGGAAGTGAAATATTTATTTATATTTATGTTTTCATCTCTTCACTCTCTGGTGTCGAAGCACAAGGTGACGTTGTACTCAACACGCAATGCCTCTAAAAATCAGCAGAAAGTGGGGACCAGAGTTTCTTAACACTAGCTTCCCTCTGCCTACCCTGCCCTGTGTGCGGGATACAGCGTGAAGCTGGTCTTATTCTTTATCTCCCTTTTAAAAGTTAAAACTATGATGAAGCTAACGAAAATGTTTCATACTCTTATTTTAATTCACAGTGGAACTGGTGTTGGTGTTTATTAATAGTCGCCATGGATACTGCTCTGGGTGAGAAGTTCACTCTCGGATATCTGACCGGCTCGCAAAGGCGGCCGGGTGACTTGAACTATCCCAAACCAGGAAGAGTTATATCAGGTATCTATTATAATTAAGTATCCATATAAAATAATAAAATTGCAACAAAAAAAAGAAGAATTATTTCTTTTTTTTTTTGCGAAATATATTATAACATCATCCTTGATCTGATCTGCCTTATAAGGAATTGGAAATTATATTTAATTAAATATTTTTTTTATTAAAAATTGTTCTTATTAACCAAAACCATGTTATTTTCTATAAATATTCGCTAAGACAAAGAATCGAGTTAATAGTGTATTTTTCCAGGTGCAATATCGATGGCAGTAGATGAAGTGAACGAGAAACTCCTCGGACCAATAGGACACTCATTAGATTTCGTCGTTGCCGAAACCTATGGACAGGAGGAGGTTTCTATACGACAGGTATTTTTGTTGATTTATAACATTACCAATATATATATATTAAAATAAGTATATGTTATGAATTTAGCTAGTTCAATCCTTTAGGTAGTACCTATAGGTAGTAAGCAGGCAGATACAGCCATAGAAGCTTTATCCGTGCCACTTCAGATAAGACAATTGTACTAAAGGTAATGAGAGTTTTATGGTGTAACAGGGCAACTTTACGACTGATATGATTCGATAGAACAATTTGGATAATTAACCATTATCGTGATGATGTCAGACATTGACATAAAATTGAAATGTCAAAGCGTAATTTGCAAAATGTAGACATACATTAACAATATAAAATATTTTTTTCTAATATTATTCTTCTTTTACCTTCATATATATCTCGCGTTAAACCAGATGAGGAGAGATAAAGTTTTTTACTTTCTGACTATTTTAGAGATTTAAGCCGTCCATGTTGGACGGTTTAAATCTGCATAATTTAAATCTGCATTTATAATATGGACTATATATCTGTATAGTATCATTTATGATATTTTCGTAATGGTATTCAAACCATAAAAAAGACAAGCTAGGTCGACACTTGAAAGTTGCTATTCAATGAATCATGAAGGTTAAGAATTCAGATAATAAGGCTTTTTGAATTTATTACTGAATCGAAGCCTGCGGCACTTTTGACGTCTCCTTAATTTGCCTCTTACAACATAAAAGCTGCCAGCTCAATATGTTTTGTCACTTTATTAAACATAAAAGTTGATAATGTATCACAGTAATCGTGTTTTTTAAAGCCACTCCTGACTCTTATCCAGATTTAATATAAATAATATCCTCATGAGGCCGACGTAGCGCACGGCACGCGTCTGACTGTTAACACGATAGGTATGGCTTCTATTTTCACACATGGAAATGAATTATTTTCATTTCCTTTCAGTTTCCTCCCTTTGGTAAGACAAAGATAAAGAATTAAGCTGGCGTTGAGTTCCGCCGTTCTGGTAACGAGTAAAAACCCGAGTTTTTCCTCGTTACCAGAACAGGAGCAGAGAATGAAAATATTAAATATTTCATTTCCTTGAGTGAGAATCAATCGCACCCCAACTTGTCGCGTTACGGCGGTCGGCCTCACTAAACTGGTTGCATAAGGATTTTAATTACAATTAGAATATGTTATTAAATGATAAATATGCAGTTTAATCTTCACGTGATTTCTTTATTAATATAGAGAAATCACAGTTATATTTTCTTTTCGGATATCAACGACACGTTGGCAAAGGATAACTAGCAGATATAATTTATTACTCTAATAGCGGCCCCGCGCGGCTTCGCCTGCTTGAACTATACGAATTTGTATTTAATATTATTTAAGTGTATTTAGGGAAGATTGGTTGATTTTTCTGGTTATCTATTCTGTTACGGAACTCGGGATAAAGAGTAACCTATGCGTTACTCCATAGCCCATAGTCTTTCAGTAAAGTACTCCACAGGTCATAGTCTTTTCTTGAAGTCCCATAGAAGTCGATTCAGCTGTTCCGGAGATGACCGGACAAACAGAAAGACAGACGGATAAACATTTTATATCATATAAATAAGTAAATCCATTTTAAAAAACCCGGTTATTTTGCAATCACAGACCGACACTTTAATTTTATTTATACGTATAGATTAAATGTTGATATTGAAAGGCACTGTGATCAGACATAGTTACGAAAGAAATAAATATTATACTGTATACATCTCAATATCTCCCTTACGGAGGAAAATTTAATGGCCTCTTTCGTTTACTCTGCCAAGTATTTGTGCTACAATCTATAGTTAATTTTCTTGTGATATACTTACTTGCATATTATAAATTATACTATATTTTTTTACCTGCACATTCCGTTTTGCCTTCTGCTCTCCTACTACAATAGGGTACAATATTGTTAATAACGTTATTCCAGTTATAGTTATTTTTAATACGATCTTAATAAATGAAAAAGTATTAAGTATAAAGAAATAAGATTATGACAATATTTTCTCTATTTAAACAGTTGTAAAATACCTTAATTATTAACTTAATTATATCTTTAGCTGACCGATCTAATGATAGAGTTTAAGCCAGACGATAAAGACTCTCTCTCTGTCTTCTGAATCATATTATTTATTTTGTCTTCAGGTCGCTGCTTTATGGGCAGCGAACGTATCAGCGTTTATCGGTCCACAGGAGACGTGTGTTCACGAGGGTCGCATGGCTGCTGCATTTAATTTACCTATGATAAGCTACGTACGTATTCATATCTTCACTTTTCAATTTGAATTAAATCAAAAATATGTCACATTTGGTAAAATATAAACCTTATTATATTTCATCGGAATCTAGCAACGGAATCTGATTTGCTATTTTATTTTAGTTCAAATTAGCTTTTGTGCCAGCAAGATATTTATATTTACAGCTGAGATAAAATCTGAATCACAAACGTTTTCCCTTTATACCCCTGTAAATTGTAAACAAGGATAAAGTGATACAATTTTCAGACTAATAGTGCACATACATACAAATTGTATAAACTGTGAAAAGAATACCAACGTATAGATAGATATTATTGGAGATTTTGCTATTATAATTGATGCAATTAAGCCAGTTAATAATCGGAATTAGTTAAGCCCATTGACTGTGAGTGAGAATGATTGCAAATTATGTCATATCCCTTGTAGAATAAATGTAATTATACATACATGTAAAATAATCAAATTTATTTATTATATTTAATTTAAGATTTATCATAAAAAAGTAGTTATAAGCGAACATTGTTCCAGTACTGCAGGGACGTCGCGAACTCCAACAAGCGCGTGTACGCAACGTTCGCGCGGACTCGGCCTTCGGACATCGACATATCGCGTTCAGTTGTCGCCGTGCTCACGCATTTTAATTTCATGCATGTAATCATATATGATATGTCAAGTTTTTTTACTTATTAAATTTATTTTAATGCGAAAATTTTTATAATTTTTTTTATTTTAATGTTGAACAGATCGCCATCATATATTTGAAAGCGCCAAACCATGACTTCTCTCGGCTGGCGTACGCTATCATGACGGCCGCTAATGAGAAAAAGATTTCGATTCGCACCGTCCAAGTGTACAGACAGCCTTATTACTATGGCGATATACTGGAAAACATTACGCGAAATCCTTTTTTGGACATTGTACGAGAAACTTACAAAGACACTAGAAGTAAGTTAAACTTCTTGATCTTTTAAATTCTGTTTTACTTCTTTTTGAAAAATCTGATTCTAGTCTTTTTGGTTTTTTCAGTATATGTATCCGTCGGATATTATCATGATCATATTGGGTTAATGCAAGCTTTGGATGCAATGAAACTATTAGATTCAGGTAAAAGTTAAAACTTTTTTTAGCTTCACGTTTCATCCCTAGCAGGGTAGCTAGAGAGAAAACGTTTTGATTAATATCATTGGAATCTCATGCAGGATTGCTGCCAGTGTATGTAGTAACAAAATTAAAATTGTTGATTTTCTTACAGCAGAACTGGTTTCACCTGTGATCTCCATGTTCATTCGACAATTCAAAAGATTCTTGCAAATTTTTAATGAAAAAAGAATATATACAATTTTATTTTATAGGAGAATACGCGGCCATCGGTGTAGATGTTGATAAGTATGAACCCGAGGAAGCGATTCGATACCTCTCGGGCCCGCTCCGCAAAGAGCCGGGCCCGAGGGTGCCAAATGCTTTCCGATCGTATCTCGCCGTGGCTCCTTCGCCTGCTCCTTCATATCCTGTATTCGCTAAAGAAGTCAATAGACGACTGCAAATGCCGCCCTTCAACTATACAAACCCACTTCTTGCCTTAGGTGGAGGGAAAGTGGTGAGTGAATGTGACATTGATAGAGAAAAATAATATTTTACTAGACTCGGATTTTCAGTTTATTACTTGGTTTTTGGAATGGAGCAATTTGAATATTTAGATATTCAAATGAGGTCGTTAAATTCGTGATAAATACCTAAAGTTTAAAATATTCTAAAGTGAATCGTATTTTTCGTCTTCTGTTTAGATGATTGTTTAAATTTTATAATTCTAGGTTAACTGGAAGTAACCTATTTATTTTGATTCCGTTTATAGTATCAAAATACGTGTTTCTATGGCCGATATAAACGGTCATATTGTTTTTCGAAGTAAGTATAGAAATTTTATCAGGAAATCATGGGGCTGAAGATCTGAGTGAGTGGTTTGAATTTCAATCCGATATCTGAGACAAATAAATCTTCCTTTTTTTAGCGCTAAAAGGTACGGAACCCTAAAAATATAATTATAGGTTAATTAATATTAAAAAGTGGGATATTTAAAAAACACAAATAAAGTAAAATATATTTTCCGCTAAAAACATTATGAATTAATGAAATTTTCAATTAAATTTTATGATTGTTGGCTTATAAAACCAGTTTTTTAATTCAACACGTTTATATTCAGAGTATTATCGTTTTAACATACTTATAGAGTGTTAAAAGATAATTTAACTTACTTTATTTATATTAAGACATTAGTCAACTCTAATATATACAATTATACATACTTATATTTATTTGTTTATTACACAACATAAAAATATTGGAATCCGGCAAGTTGTAGAAAGTGGAAGTGTTATTTTCGAAATGTCTACTTAGTGAATTGCCTGCGATCTTTTTTACTGGTTTTAGTGTTATCTGTTAAACCGGATAACTGATAGCGATGACGACTGCCCTCAATACGTAAATGGTTATTGGCGTAATTTACAAATTATGTTTACGACTGCCTTTACAACTGAGTATTTTATTCGGATAATGTTTTATGTTTAATTATTGAAATTATATACTAATATTATAAATACAACACGCAATGCCTCCAGAATTCAGCAGAAAGTAAGGAACGGAGTGTCTTCACACTAGGTTCCCTCTGCCTACCCTGCTGTGCGCGGGATATAGCGTGAAGCTGATAAATACTCTGTACTCACTCTGTACTGACTTATGTCAAACTGTCAAAGGCTAATAATGTCCGTTCGTTATTGCTCAATTACCAGCGCTAAAAGATAATAATTTCATAATTAAACATGCATGCATTCATATAATTAATTTATTAAATTCAATTAAAATGTCTTCTAAGTTTTATCTTTATATTGAGTTCTAGGTTAAATGACTTTCGAATTGTTACATATTAATAAAGTTTTCAGTGACTTTTTAGAAGAAATACAATTGGTAAACAGTATATTTCGATTTTAAGCTGAATTATTTTAATAACTATTATAATAATACTGTTGTACAATAGTATACACCAGTTAGTCGGCCAGTCAAGGTGCACAAGCGAATGACTGTAAACACGACAGACTATGGTTTCGATTCCCGCTTGAGGAAATAAAGGATATTAAATATTTTCATTTCTTCGTTCTCGTATCGAGGCAAAGCCTGGTGTTGAGTTTCGCTATCCAACAAACAACACCTCTAGAATTCTGCGGAAACTGGTAAGCCGATTAACAATAGGCTCCCTCTGCCCACCTTGCCACATGTGGAATCCAAGGTGAAGCTGATAAACAACATGTCCTTAGATTCCGGTAGAAGCAGCCTGGCTGCATGATGCCGTGTGGGTATATGCACGGGCGTTGGCTGACGTGCTCCGCACGGGGGAGGGTCCTCGGGACGGTAGAGCGATAGCCAGGAGACTGCGCAATATTACATATCGTAGTGTTATGGGGTAAGTACTGGATTTTTTTTCAATCTAACTCTATCTTGAGTATTAAAGTTTATTTTTAACGTACTGTTAAGTCAAAGCTAGTTAATTTAGATATTTTTTTAGTAAATGCAGAACGGAGTGTCTACTTTGATTTTTAACAAAATTTTAACAAAATATATTATTTAACTAATAATTGAGGCAAGTAACAAGAGTTAAGAATATTACAATAGCTTGAGACGAAAGTGAATTTTGATTTCTAATTAAACTCAGTGGGCGTATTTACATAATGGAAAATTGAAATACCTTTTGCGTGTCGCTGTCGTGAACACAATAACGCGTGGGAGCTTGAACGCCGCAGCCGACAGGGGTTCGCGTATATAAACACATAAACTATAGTCAAAGTGGAATGACATACAAAAAGAAGGCTATCGTTAACAATATATTTTTGAATTAAATTTTTTCCTGTTGTTAACTGACACTAATTTAGGTATTAGAGATTTAAAAGAACATATCATATATAATATATCTAGAGAAAGACAGTTCGCATTCTATCAGTCGAAGGCGCTACCGCGGCCCACATCTCGCTAATAAAGTTGACGCGTTCGTGTTTATTATATAACGTACGACGCACAACACCTTAGTATGCGGGTACCGTACTTACTCAAACCGCTATACTGTTCCACTAGCTGACTAGACTGTCGTAAATTCTGTCAAAATTCCACATTGACATTTTGATTTGAATAATTGATACATATATTTATTATATGTATAGGTGATTGCAAAAAAAAAATGCCAATTTTTTAGCTTGTGTTCAATGAGTCAAAAAATTTAAGGTGATAGATATAGTTTTGACGCTGTTCACGGGAAAACCGGGACCCTAATTCATACAAATGTTAAAGAAAGAGAATAAAAAGTCTTCTTTCTTTTTTTCTTTGAATTATTATATAAAAACAGGTTTAGGTTACTTATAGCTATTATAATACGATTTTATTAATATATATTTCATGGCTTCACACTTCATAGTGAAAAAGGAGATTATTAATTAAACGTAGTAAATACGCGTACATCAGCATGAATATAGTAATGACCTGTTTTTTAGGTTTGAGATTAATTCAACGGAAACATTAATTACTGTTCTGGCAGCAAATACTAGATACATATTGCAAGCGGTTAGCTAAAACACGACCGCACATTACAATATGTTTACATTTGCATGTAAGAGCCATCTGATTAATATAATTTTGTGTTTTGAATCATATATCTATATTTTTTAGGAATTTTAGGAATTATTTTTCATTAATTAATTTAAAGTAAAGCCATATGTGACATTGTTTTACAAACTGCTAATTATTGTTCATATCAAAAGTGTATGGTACGTATCACACATACAAAGGTCACGCTAAAAGTCAGAGAACATTTTGGTGAATCATTATCGTAAACTAAATTACTTCGCAAATTAAATTAATAAAATAATAACGGAAAAAATAATATATAAAAAATATTTTATAGCTATATATAAAAAGAACTTCAAACTTTAGAATAATAATAATCGAAGCTTCAACGAGATTAGAATAATTGTTTTAATGTTTGTTTAACATTCGAAATGACCGTCGAGGAACGCGTGATTGTACAGATAATGATAATTTATTAGTGTTAAATAAAATATTTATGAAATTAAATTGTTTTTAAACTTTTTGACTTTTGTATATTAATTTGTTTTAATACACAATTAAAATAAACATAGAAAAAAGTACCTATATTGTATTCATTATTTAGTTAATATCTAAAATGTAAGTTCAGATTTTATATATATTACATCAGTTATTGGGTGCACATGGATGAAAATGGCGACGCTGAAGGAAATTATACGCTTCTGTCGATGGACCCAGCGCGCTCCCCGGGACTCTACCCACTCGCTGTTCTACACAAAATTGCTCCGGTAACATAATTTACTTTTTATATATATTTTTCGGAATTCAATGCTGATAACACAAATATTTTACGGTACAAAAGGTAAACCGTTTCCAAAGACCATCATGAAAGGTTCCACGTCCTTTTGCGAAAACGATTTTGATAAATTAATTAAAATTATATCAGCTTCACGCTATACCCCGCGCACAGCACCCCTATCCCGGGTAGGCAGGGGAAATTTAGTGTTAAGACACTCCGTTCCCCACTTTCTGCCGAATGTTATTTTATAACATAATTTTTTTTGTATATATATATATTAACTATATTTATTTATTCACAAATTTTATTCCTTCGAAGTATGAGTTTATATTGCTTTGTATATTTACGCTTATACGTATTGTGCAAAATAGCTTTAAACTATCGGAACAATTTTTTTTTTGCGACCAATTATATATTATACCTATGTGATAATAACTTAGTAGCATAAGAGTTTGAAAAAATATATTTGTTTTTGATTTTATTATGTACCTATTTATTACACGAATAATTTGTTATCATTATGTTAAAATATAAAATTTCATTTTAAATTTAAAGTGATAGTGCGAGTTTGTGACTTTGTTCACAATCTCGTAACCTACATAGTCGTGTCTATAGGTATTCTTAATAGAGAAAATTTTTCAAAGCGCACGCTCCAAATAGCGATCTTTTACACAATAAAACTACAATGGAGTTGTTAAATAATTGGATCTAAACATATTATTATTTTATTATTTACTTATAGGCTATGCTGTAATATGGTATGTCATGACATATGCACATTGTTGTTGTTGATGTCGCCGTTGAACGATGTCTCTTAGGGGGTATTTTCGTTCATAAATGATTAAGTTTCTTTTTGTAATAGCAATTTTATTTTGACCATTATAAGATCGACTTTACGAAGAAAAAAGAAGATAAATTTAATAACTTTATTCTAATTAGTCCATCTTCTCGTTACACAGGAACTACGACTCCTCCGAGACATGAAATGGCCCGGAGGCCGTGCACCACTCTCCGAGCCTCCGTGCGGGTTTCGAGGAGAGAAATGTGTCAGTAAGTAAAATATAATATTTTTGAAATAATATAAATTATTATTTAGAAACTAGTAAAAAAACTTTGAGCCCGTCATGGCACAGCGTCACAAGGGTGTGACTAACGCGACGGTTGTGGGTTCGATCGACACTCGAGGAAGTGAAATATTTATTTATGTTTATATGTGCATTTCTTCGCGTTGGTTACGAGGCAAGATAGGTTTAGATATATAGATATATAGACCCTACTGTGTGCGGGATGCAGCATGAAGTTGATTTTTTTCCAACATTATTGAAAGTATTAGTCAAATTTTCCCACAGTTACTAATAGCAATAAGCAATTTACCGCCATATTAATTATAGATCATTATTATCTAATACAAACTTAAAATAAAAAAGATATAATATGTATCATTGACAGTTCTCTCGTCCCTGCATTAGCGTTACGGGTGAAAAACGTTAACGATCGAATAACATTAAGCGCAAGATTCAGGGTTGAAGTAAGTCGGGAGTAGGGTTGTCAGTGTTCATTTTTTTACATTCTTAAATAAAATAAACAACAAAATTTAACTTTATATTTTTTATTATTCATCACTTTCTATTTCTGTTTTTTATATTAACATATCTATTTTTTAACCATCTACTGATTCCTGAAATACTCATCACATAAATTGTTATACGAAAATTTTAAATTAAAAAAATAAGTGACAGCCCTAGTTGCGAAAACGTATAGTGTTAGCAGCAGCGAGCCATCGGTCACATGCGACTCCCGCTGCGACCCCCCGCGCTCCACCTCCTGTGACTAAACACGACTTGTACTTTAGCTTTTTAGGGAATTTACCCCGATAATGTACGTAACATAATTCACTACTTAAACAATAAAGCTTTCAGTGTATTATAATACACTGAAAGCTTTATTGTATACAAGATAATTTTTGTTTCTTTTTTTTTTTTGGTTAATATTTTTATATTCAATCAAAAAAAAAATCATTATTATAAAATAACCTATCTTAGTTTCACACTGTATCCCTAGCGGGGTAGTTAGAGAAAACCGAGTGGCAACTCCTCCCTCCATACATCCTTCGCCTCGTTCTCTGTCACTTATATTCACCTCTTCATACGGGGGATCCATAGGCTTTTTATGAGTGAAACGTGACCACCAGTATCTTTGATACTGTGTTTTCAATGGTCAACCGAGGCCTCTCCCTACCTATCATACCTCCGACTTTTCCATCATATATGAGTTCCGCCACTCAACACGCAATCAGGAGGCAAAACACCTCCAGAATTCAACGGAAATTGGAGAGAATTGTCTTAACACTAGGATCCCTCTCTCTGCCTGCTATATACGAGATACTTAGTGAAGCTAACAAAAATAAATATAATTACTTATCACAGTATGAACGACATAAAACATTTTAGACTTACAGTAAACATACTAAGCGATTTATATTTTGTGTACACATATAAAATTTCGTAATGGAGAATCTTAACGTACTCCAGAATGTGGGTTATGGCGCAATAAGCAATATGTAAATAAACTGAATGCTCTATAAACTATGAATATAGTAGAAATCACACATTACGCACACATCACACATAAACAAACGTAAAGTAAACCTTTTGATGTATATAGTGGCATCTCAAATATGCATCAGATTAAGAACAACTGTCTTTAGTATGAGTTAAATCAAATGTCAGTCACTCTCAGATTGATCCATTGCAAACTTATCTCTGGTAACACGATCAAAGTTACCGAGTAGATTACTTACTAGCGAGTTTGTGTAGCTGAGAATTTGTTACATTTATTAAACATGTCGAATATTTTTAAACTTTTTTTTTTTATTTTTAGGATTCCGTACATTTTATGGAAAAAAGGAACCCTTATAAGATCACTTTGATGTCCGTCGAATTTGAAACCATGGTCACCTCGCAAATCCGATTCTTCAATGTACATACATCGTAACTGCTCTATACGTTTTTTTATCCTTTAAGCTGTACGATTTGCTTGTCAAACTGCCAATTTTGAACATTTGAACAAATTATAGTCACATAGAAACGAATTCTTTCTATTTCCATTAAATGAGTACAAGCTCTGAATCCGTTCTATTATTTCATCGTAGATCCTGTCTGAATCCAACTTATAAATTGAAAGGCTTATTAAAAGCCCTGAACTTTTCTTTTCTCGCTGAAAATGGACATTTTAAATAAGTATATTGTTATACAACCTTTTCTTAATGTATTGATAATACTACATACAATTGTATTTTTCCATTTTTCTTTAAATTAAATAACATCGCTACACAAATCGATGTTTACTGTAAATTAAAGAAATGGGATATGGAGAATGGAGTGCCTTAACACTAGGTTTCCTCTGCCTATCCAACTTGTGTGCGGGATACAGCGTGAAGCTGATTAAATTTTTACACTAAGTCGAACTACCGGGCCCGCAGTCCACAGCAACGTGTCAGTCGTACAACGTGTACAGCATAATAAACTAGCGCGACAGCCAATTAAAAATTGACTAATGGTTTACTTAGTTATTCGGTACTGTGTTGTTGTTATTTATTCTCTTTTGTCTACAAAATATTACACTATTAACAAGACATTTATAAGGCTAATAATATTTTATTGTATATTATATTTTAAAAGCCAGGTCATAGGCCAGTCGTGGCGCAGGGGCATAATTGTGACTAAAAGCGTTTATAATCAGTCCAGACGCACCCGTCGGGTTGGGACTGGTTATGGGTTCGATTCTCACTCGAGAAAATGAAATATGTAAATTATTGTATATATATATACTTCATTTCATCACTTTGGTGGTATTGAGTTCCCCATAAACACATAGAATACACCGTGAAGTTGATTTGGTTTTTTGTGTGTGTCTTTAAGTTAGCTCTTAGCTTTATTTAATATAATTAATTAAAACTCTCATAATATTTGCTGGAAATGCTGATGTAAAAAGTTCTAGTCGACTCTATATACACTTCAGCTTCTCAGTTTGCTATGAAGTTTTAGTTTTCACGGCGATATATAAATAGAATAGTGTCGGTTTAAACTCTTACATATATTAATCATACTTGTGTACGCTTTTACTAAGCGGTAGTTTATATTTAATTTGTATAATATATGTTGACCTAATTACTAATTATAATTAAGAAGATTGTGACATTTTAAATACTTAAGTATTTAAATATTTTAAAAACTATATAATTAAGTTCAACGTATCAGGATTTAAGCTCACAACCATCTGGAATCAATATGTATCGAATTTAAAACTAGAAATAAACTACTGGAACATTAAATTAGAACCTATTACTTATTAATAACTACTTTAAGTTAAAATATCATTGTGGTATTTGGATTATTGCAAAAATGAATTATCATAATTCATATACACATACACATGTCATATAAATCAGCTTCACGCTGTATCCCGCACATAGCAGGGTACACGGTTCCCCACTTACCGCCGAATTTTGGAGGCATTGCGTGAACTCAACGCCGCGCTCTTGCCTCGATACCAGAGCGATCCTTGTGTCGCTACGCCACAACGACCTCTGTTTATAATATATAATATATAGGTCACGTGGGTGCTTGGGCCCTCGGAGCTTCAGGGGGAACTCTGGCGCTGCTCGCTCTCGCCGCCTTAGCGCTCTATCGGGGATGGCGATACGAACAAGAATTAGATTCGTTGCTTTGGAAAATAGATTTCAGAGATCTTCATTTGCCAGATGAAGACCAGCGTACCAACAAACTGAGTAGGTAAACGCATCTTATACATGTTGTTTGCATGAATGCTTCGTTGCTTAAGTGGCTGTATTAGTATTGCTATTATATTAGACTCGTTGTTGGGACTTAGATCACTTTTATTATTAAAAATAATCTGTTTAATCCTTAGGCATTTTTGATTTTTTTTCCTTAATACATTTTGTACCTATATGTATGTATGTTTCGTAGTGAAATGTCTAAGTTAAAGGATCTATTATTTACTTTATTAAATGGTTTAAATGAATACATAAAGGGTATATAGAATTTATATATAGCAGAAACAAGAACTATGAATTTACAATCCAATCCAATTTACAAGCTAAACTACGAAAAACGTTATAATTATCTGTGGTAATAATACCTATCGTAACCGTAGCGTTTGGTGCTCCGTTTTCTATGACTATTCCGCTAGGGATAAAGCGTGAAGCTAAGTTTATAATAGCTAATAGTAGTCCATATATAGAGGCAAGTTGATCAGAGCTAATTTTTTTCAGCAAGATAGCAGCGCGGGTGTAAACGCGAACTCTAATAGTGCGGGGAACGAGAAAGGCAGTACGGGGGGCGCTCGTTCCAGCCAGGTGTCCCTCAGTTCCAATCCCGACCTGGACTTTAGATACTCTGCGATATTTACTGAAGTTGCCTTTTACCGGGGGCGACTGCTCGCAGTGAAACGAGTCCGCAGAAGCCACATTGATATCAATAGAGAAATAAAGAAAGAACTTAAAATTGTAAGTATGACGAGCGATTAAAACAATTATCTCAATATTAACTTAAACTAAATATCGTATATTGCAATACAACAATATTTAATTCGTCCAACATTGACAAATGTAGTAACTAAAGTAACAATATAGTGAATGTATACCTATTCCTAATAAAAGGGGCTGTAAAGGGCACATCCTGCGTATTACGCCTAAGCCTCCCAACGCCGGGTCCGTCGGTAAAGGCTGAACTGAAAGTAACGACGCCTATTAAAGCTCTATCACACGCAAAACATGAAAATTCCTCTCACAATAGCTCCAGTACGACTGAGTAGATGGAGATAAATCATTCTCATTCATAAAACCTCCACTAACGCACCAGGTAACAACAAACTGTTCATCACAGAAAAGCTTAAGCATTTATCATAGGGTTGGACGAATTCGATTTTTTGATAATCGAATCATTTTAACGCTGAAATGACTCGATTTATTTCGTTTATCTCGTTTTCGTTATGGTTATTACTTAGTGACATACTCAAGGCTCTACACTCAAGGCTGTGCACTCGGCGATGTACATACGTTTGTTGTTTAGATCAACAGATGACCTTTTTATGCTATTTCACAACGTGTCCTGCGGCGCATATCGTCGACTTTATGATTTGTACATATATTATACACTTCAAATTGTGTCACGTTACTGCGTGGTTACATGTTGAGTACTATTTTTATATGGATATCATCTATATTTTCATTATTGATCGTTACAGTGTACCGTAGGATTCCAACATTCAACACCAAGTGTCTCAAAATTGGGCATAAAGGGTCTTTATTTATCATACCTAAGCGAGAACTTACTGTCAAGCCCTTACATTTTTGGTTTATCGACAATTTTAAGCTGCTAAAATTCATAAAATTACCATATTAATAATTAAACCGATTATCGTAATTACTCGAATGCGTCCACCACTACCTCTGAAATGTGAGTACATTAGCCTGACGAAGCTGATTAAATCGCCCGAGTAGGGAGTAGGGACGCTATGTGTGTATCTCATTACTTTACTACGCTATTTCTCTAAGCTCTTGAACTAAGATCTTTGCAGAATAAAATCAGTCACGCGTTAAGTACTTAGTAAAGAATATTCAAATATACATATAAATGTATAAAACAATTGATTCAGATTATTTTTTGTGCCTACTTTCTTTCTGAGGCCTTCAAAAGACTTCTAAGAAAATCTCCATTGCATTGAAATTATTATAAAAAAAATAATTATATAATTACAATAAAAACGCATTACTAGTACGACAACCCAATTTTGTTTGCTCGTGATCTACTAGAAATTGTTTTATTTATAATAAAACACCATTTAAAACTGACTAACCTGAAACTTGACTATTTGGAAAAATTTTTTTTTTTGAGGCCGTCGTGGCGCAGCGGCACAAGGGGGTGACTGTAACGCGACGGTTGTATGTTCGATCCCCATTCGAGAAAGTGAAATATTTATTTACGTTTATTCCATTTCTTTGCTCTGGTGTCGAGGCTAAGGGCGGCGTTGAGTTCGGAGTGTCTTAACACTAGGTTTCCTCTACCTACCTTGCTGTGTACGGGATACAGCGTGAAGTTGATTTTTTTTTTGTATTTTTTTTTAAAAACCTAAAACAACAAACATTTGTAAATAATGTGGTTCAATTTAATAAAAACTGAATTAATCCATTTCAAAGAGGTAAAAGGTAAATGTAGTAGAAACAGCGACTAAAGTTATTAAAAGGAACAAGCACTCGTAGATTCAACATCGGCACAGCTGCGTAGGTGATTTATCACATGCTTTATCTGAAAATTGAGTGTAGTTACCTCAATAAAAACGTACAAGACAATAGCCTCCACTCCTATTTGTTTTTCTTGCAATATTGTTATCCAAACAATAGGGATTCACCTTGAGTTCGATTCATCTTACATTGGTAATAATTCATTAAGCGACAGTCATGCGATGAATTAAAACTATAAATAACTTTTACCATCGTAACGCAAAGGAAATAATGAAAAAAATCTTCCTGGAAGTGTAATTGTAAATATAATTTTCCTTAAATATACAAACTCTTAACTGTATTTCTTATTTGATAAACAATATAAATGGTAAAATAAGCCCATCTATTTTTGTTATTAATCATAATATAATTAACGTATAGAGAAACTTGAGTAACAATTTTCACATTTGTAATAAGTGTTAATAAATATAATTCTCCAGTAATCTGATTCTTGCTACCAAACCCATATCTCGTTTTTTTTTTAAATTCCCATGCTTATTATTTAAAAAAAATCTTAAACAATTTTGTAGTAATAGACCATAATCAACGTCCGAAACACGTCCATTCTGAGAAGTCTAACACGAGTTCCTGACTGCCTCCGCCCATGTTACACTAAAATCATTATATTCGACAAGCCATGGTGTCTATTTAAATATTATATGTAGGTGCGCATAACGTAACATATTACTTTATATGTATAGTCAACCAAAAAAAGTTTTCATATATTTGAAACGCGACAGCTTGTGGGTTCGATTCTTACCTGAAGTATTTAATAATTTCATTTACTGGCTCGGTGGCGAGGCATTACGTGACGTTGAGTTCCGCCATTGCTTCCAACACGCAATGCTTCCAAAATTCGATTCCCTCTTCCTATCCTGCTTCGTGCGTGAAAAATGAAAAGTCAACACAAAAAAATTATAGACAATTAGGTTTAAGATAACTATTAAGTTAATCTATCACTTATAAAATATTACCTCGTATAAAATAATAATATTAAAATATAACACATAATATTTGAACAGTCGTTATCTACAACTTTACCCATATAAAAATGTACTCGTATGGAGATTATAAATCTAAAGCTTACATAGAATTTTTCTAAGCGTTGAAAAAGCTCATTTTTCAATGTTATCCGATTACGTCCCACGCAGTAGCTCTACAATGGAGGCCGAGAGACGCAACTCACGAGGTATATGTACCTATTATATATATATTATGTACAGATGCGCGACTTCCAGCACGACAACGTGAATGGGTTTGTGGGCGCGTGCATTGAGCCGCCTAACGTGTGCGCTCTCTCCGAGTACTGCACCAGAGGTAGCCTTAAGGTAATTATTGTTATACATTTATTTATTTTTATAACATACATTTTTGGTTTCATATTAACTCCGTGGCGGGAGGACACAAAGTGCGATTGTGAACGCGATAGGTTGTGGGTTCAATTCCTACTCTAGGAAATTAAATATGTATTTAAAGTGATGACATCTAATAAGTCGCGAACTGTTAAATAATAATAATATTTATTTATTTATCTTACAGGATATATTAGAAAATGAAGATATTAAACTAGATAATATGTTTATCGCCTCTCTTGTTGGTGACATTATAAGGGTGAGTACACGAGCCGACAGTATCTATACCTATATCGTCAGCTTATCGTGTAAACCCGCTTAATCTGTTTTTATGTTTTTATTTCATTTCACAATGAGTACATATAACAGAGAATACAACTCAATTTTCAAAAGTCAAAACCTTCACGTAATCCATAGTTATATACTCATATTTTTCAGCAGTTTTTGTGTCTCTTTATAATTTGCTGAGTAGACCGTTAACAGGTTTACACGCTATGCCGACGATATATTATATGCAACAATATGTTACTTAACTGGAATATTTAATCTCGTTCTAATCTAATCTTTGTTTAAAACATTCTATCTAAGAGTAGCTCTAGGAATGTATTTACAATATAATGCCAATTGGCATAAGTTTAGCATAAATTTTGATATTTATTAAAATTTCTAGATAAATGATGCAAACATAGATCACCACACGCGCTTTGAATATAAAACATATCTACTATTACAAGTAGAATTCAAATACTATGCAATTAAAATACACACATATCTATTTGTGATAAATAGAAGTATTTAATGAGTAAGTGGTTTGTATCGTTAGTCTTAAAAAATATTTAACTTATTTAAATTGATATCTGACTATTGAAAGGAATGCAGCTCGAGGCAATATATATATACTATATCATTTAAGCAACTATATATAACTAAGTGGACATAAGTATTGGAAATGCAAGACGGGAAGAACACTTGAGGCTAGCTCGTAACCCAGAATGGTCCTTATATAGACGATACAAGGAAAATCAAATGGCGTTCAACGTACACTTGAACTACACCTTACTGTTACAGTACATATTTATTTGTGTAGAATTAAAAAATATACAATAACAAAAGAAATTTTATATACAAAACGTCCATCATAGCATTATTTAGTCTTTAGGAAAAACACAGTATTGATATAAACACATATACCTTATAATATTAACATTATATGTGTTTATAGTGATACTATATATAGTTATACATATATACTTTTATATTATAAATATTCATCACCAAAAATATTATTAGAATCACCTTCACGCTGTATCCCTTACACGGCAAGACAGGCGGAGGGACCCTTGTGTTAAGACATACGAGGTCAATCACGGCGTAGAGGCACAAAGTGTGACTGTATCGCGACTGACTGGTTGTGGGTTCGATCACCACTCGAGGAAATAAAAGATTAAAATTTATATTTTTATTTCCTCGCTCTGGTGTCGCGGCGTTGAGTTACGCCACTCAACACACAATGCCTCCAGATTCCGGCTGAAAGTGGCGAACGGAGCGTTATTAGAATCAATGACAACATATTTCAATATTAATATAATAGGGTATGATATTCATCCACGAGTCACCATTACAATACCACGGCGCGCTCCGACCCTCCAACTGTCTGGTGGACGCCCGATGGGTGGTAAAGCTGGCCGACTTCGGCCTGCGAGAGTTCCGTAGGGGTGAAGTTCCACCATCCGACCCCACCGCACTACGATCTCATATTGACAGTGAGTATAACCTTAATTTACTTCAAATTTTATAACTTGTTTTAGATTTATGATAACTATTTTGAATACATATGCAGATAGACAAACTATATGATAAGTGTAGGGTAAAATTACATACAAAGAAACTTTAATGATTTAGAATATTCAGAAATTCGCATTTATTACCAAGATTTGATTGCTTCTCTCAATAAAAAAATATCACTTCACCATGAGTGAAGGGTAAATACCTAATGAGTTATGAATAGTCCCTAAATACTAAGTGGGGCTACAATTATTTTTCCTTGCTATTTTAATCAGGTTACACTATCGAATTTGAACGTAAACGGTTTTTAAAGTTATTTTTGTATTTTACGATACACTATAAAATCGTAGAAATTTTAAAATCTTTTCAATGTTGTTAAATTCGAGTGTGTATATCGAAAATGGACGGATACATAAAACTATTTGTACCAGCAATAAACCATGGATGAAATATTTTTAGGCCTTCCCCTGGAAGCACTCAACATGTTATCTAATGTAATTTTTATGTGAAATATTTTATAGGCTTTTTGTGTTATATTTAGTTTTGAAAACTATTCCAAACATATTAATTTATAACACAATACGCCCTTCCTACTATAAACACATATGATGAATGGTAACGAGTGTGTTTGCCATAGATATGTAAATATTTACGTAAAAACTTTATAAACTTGCCTAAATTGAGATCTAAGTAGTATCTAAAATATATTTTTTTGTATTATATAATGTATTATGTACATTATACAATACAAAAAATAGTTTTATAATAAATTTAAAAACCTGTTAGGCAAAAGTCGCAATATTTGACCCCGTACTACATTTAATTAATAAATTGATCTTGGAAAGATGAATGATTTCAACATGATTATAGATTAAATATTTTTGCTAAGTAACTAAGTAAGGAAATTAGTTTTCATACTTTATTTACATTGATTCACGGAGTATTAAGTGTTAAGGCTCTCCGTTTATATAAGTATAGTAGAGTAAAAACGTATTACAATAAATTATAAGAATCTATCACAATCACTCGCACTAAGAATAACAAGTTAAGTCACTAATAAGTAAAATACGAAGGTACATTTAAATTAAAAATTATTTCTAGTCAATAAGCTAATTAAAAACTTGCAGTGAACAGGTTCAGGCTGAATCACATATAAATACCATATACACCACCATGTCCACCAATCACATATAAATACCATGTTCCACCATCCTAGATTAAGTAGTGACATGAGTGAAAATATGTGATCTGAAGCTAAATTGCCTGTTGCGTTATCTGTTTATGTTAATATATATACAACATCAAAATGCGAGTTGCAGGCGTTGGTCACCACACTAAAAGCAAGGTGGGGAAAAAGCAAAATAAGCCAATGCAGTCTACAACGTCTTAGTAGAGACGCATAGCAAAAGAAATGA
Source organism: Heliconius aoede (assembly GCA_037355905.1). Classification (NCBI taxonomy): domain Eukaryota; kingdom Metazoa; phylum Arthropoda; class Insecta; order Lepidoptera; family Nymphalidae; genus Heliconius; species Heliconius aoede. The sequence goes on along the minus strand of JBAIZZ010000350.1, from coordinate 602,208 downwards.
GTGTGGAAGAGCGTATTGTATTGCTGCAGGCAAAGAACTGACGGTACCTCAGCTGTACTGATGAGATGGCTAGTGCCAGTAGAGAGTAAGAAGTATGCAGAGATCGTAGCGCTTCGTGCCTCGTTATATTCGGCCTCCCTGCTAAAAAAGGCAAAATAAATCAGTATTATAATTTGATGTTCGGTATTCGTCCAGGTTTGGTGTACCTTCCTCCGGAGCAGCTGCGCGCGGCGGGCTGGGGGCGCGAAGGGGCGTTGGCGGCAGCGGGGCGGGGCGGGTCAGCGTCGGGCGACGTGTACGCGTTCGCGCTGCTGCTGTACGAGCTACACACGCGGCGCGGGCCCTTCGGCCCCGACGCGCCGCCGCTGCCCGCGCTGCTGCGCCGCCTCGCGCGCCCGCAGCCCGCGCCCTACAGGTAGGTATGTGTCGCACGCACACATAACGTGTACACACGACTACTAACAAACACTCACTTAGACAAACTTCATTTTTATTTACGGGTAGGTGAAAAAAAACCTTGCGATTCACCCCACTTGCGAATTTATAGAAGGTTGTTTTCTCCTGCTATGTGTTATTTACATACAATGTTTGCTGTGAAGGCCCCCGCTGGAAGCTCTGGCGGGGTGTTTCGACTGCGTGCGCGAGTGCTGCGGGGAGTGCTGGACGGAGGACAGCGCCGCGCGACCCGACTTCAAGGCAATACGCACACGACTGCGGCCGTTACGGAAGGGCATGTACGTTGATCACATTCATTGTACTAGGTCTAGGAAGATGTTATTTAATTCTATGCTATGCTGGCTTGTACCTACGACTTTACACCCTTGGTCAAATTTAAATAATTAAGAGCTGTCTACAATGGGTTATATCAAAACAATTAACGTGGTCTAAAATAGTCCATAACTCTCGCCTAAAAGCCAACTCAAGAACTATTTATCTGAGATAAGCTCGCTTAATTTTAGAAGCTTAGACATTCCTCAACTTTATAATATATATCTAGATATTGTAATATTAATTTAATATTAATATATCTAGAAATTGATTGCATATAATTTTTTAAGAATTGCCTACGACTTTTTTTAATAAAATCTTATTCTATTATAGGCGTGTAGTCTGTAAATAATTTTTAAAAATACATTTGTTACAGGAAACCAAATATATTTGACAACATGATAGCAATGATGGAGAAATATGCGAATAATTTAGAGGCTCTCGTTGATGAAAGAACAGACCAGTTACAAGAAGAGAAAAAGAAAACTGGTAAGTATCGTACCACAGCGTCCCTTATCAGATGGAAAATTGTTTTTTTTTTGTTTTAGGTCACCAAATTTGAATGTTTAAAGTTAACGTTTGATTGTTTTAAATTCAAAATCGTCACACGTTCCCTACATTTGGTGCTGAAGTTCCAACTTAAAGTTTCAGTCACGATCAGACCACTAGATTTGAATATTTGCTTAGGCGCGCCCCACTAACCATCTGTGTATAGCAACAATAGGATGATCCATTTGTAGCGTTCGTGTATAATTAAATATAATTTTATTTATTCTCCTATAACATATTTATTATAACAATCTATAAGCAATTTCTTCAAAATAGTGTTAAAGTTATATTTTGAAAATAGGATGAAGAGCTTTAAAGTAATTGAATATTGAATAAAGCATTTGTAATAGATACTTACGTTAATATATTATACATTGACACTAGAACCGTATTTATTTGACCTTGGAATCCTACTAATACAATAAACAAGAATACAAAATATTCATATTTTAATTGAGTTTTTTGCCGACTCTACTCAGCAGAACGACTTTCCGAGCCGGTGGCAACTTTTTTATGTATGCTCGTTTGACTTGATTCTAAAATGCTTACAATTATCTATTTCAATAAAGAATAATTTGTTTTTGAATTCAGATATGTATAGGACTGGATTGTATTGTAATTGCTATAGGTTCTCGAATTTGTTGGTGAAAAGCATAATAACCGCGACTATAAACGTAAAATAATAGATACAAACTAGATACAAAAAATAATTTCATTGAATATAAAAAAAATGTACACTTGATTCGAAACAGAGGCGTTACTAGAGGAGATGCTGCCAGCGCCGGTGGCCGAGCAGCTGAAGCGAGGCCGCCGCGTGCTGCCCGAGAGCTACGACTCTGTCACCATCTACTTCAGCGACATCGTTGGCTTCACCGCCATGTCCGCCGAGAGCACGCCGCTGCAGGTCCACGACATATATTATATTAATTATTCTAGACTTTTGTTATTTAACTTTAACGAATTGTTGTTTGTAATTTAACTTATCTCTCTAAGCTATCTGTAATAAGCTATTAATTGGGTAAGAACTTAAATGTTTCTGTCAAATAACACTGAATTTTGATTGAGATGATTTATAAAAATCGTGATAAAATTGATATTTTGGAACAGAACCAAAATAATAAATAGTAAAGTAATAAGATAATAAAGAGTATTTTATTACAGGTAGTGGATTTCCTCAATGACCTGTACACGTGCTTTGATTCTATTTTGGAAAATTTTGATGTCTACAAGGTGGAGACGATAGGAGACGCTTATATGGTGGTAAATGTACTTTAGAACTTTTAATTTAATAAAAAAATTACCATGAAAACGCCAATAGATACATATTACAAGTTTAAATCAAAAAAGATTTTGATTTAAACTTTTCTAAAAGTGGCTCTTAAATGTCGAACAGACAGAGTTTCAAGCTTTCGTGTAGTGGCACAGAGGCGCAAGGCCTTAACTGTAAACCCATCACTGTCTCGAGTGATGGGTTCGATTCTCATCCGGCAAACTGAAACATTTAATATTTTAATTTTCTCGCTTCTCAAGTAAAACGTAGCGTTAAGTTCCACCACATACGCAATGCCTCGAGAATTCGTCAAAGAATGGGGAACAAGTTGTTTAATGGGAAACGAAGTGTCTAACACAAGGTACCCAGGTTCGTTCTGCCTACTCCCTTATATGCAGGATTCACCGGCAGGCTATAAAAAATAAATAAAATTAATTTAGTGTTGAACTGTATGTACAGGTATCAGGGCTGCCGCTGCGCAACGGCCTTCAGCACGCGGGCGAGGTGGCGTCGATGGCACTGGCGCTGCTGGCCGCGTCGCGCGCCTTCCGCGTGCGCCACCGCCCCGACCACCGCCTGCTTCTGCGCGTGGGCATACACTCTGGTATCTATCACATAAGCATATACGTAAAACTACAAAACAACGCAATAAAAATTCATTCTACAACATATTTTTTTAAAATCTTCAGTTCATAGCATAAAGATATGTAATGACACTATGAGCACACATTGCATTTTTGATATTAAATTATACTTACAAATAAATAATATGTTAACATAAAATTTCCCTTAGTCACATAACAAAAAAATATAATTAACACTTTAGTTAATTATATTGTAGTAAAACTATAATTAAACATTTGTTCATTTAACACTTTTTTTTAAATTGTAGGTCCAGTGTGTGCGGGAGTCGTTGGTTTAAAAATGCCCAGATATTGTCTATTTGGCGACACCGTCAACACGGCGAGTCGATTCGAATCTACAGGCGCTCGTAAGTCAAAAATCAAGTGAAACTTTTTTACATATTTTGTAAGCTAATTTCAAAATACGATAACAAAATTTACATTTTTTTTAACAAATTACTCGCTTTATAATTAAAGTATAAATAATCACACGTTTTGATAGCTGACGCAGTAGAAGTCCTCGACTGAACTTAAAACACATGCACGAAAATAAAAGTCATAAAGCTATTATTCAATATTCAGTATATTCTGAAGTACATTTCGTAAAAAAATTTGCTTCACGTTTATCCCGCGTATAGGCCAGGCAGTGCCCACTGCAACTGCACATATGTTCATTCTAAATTCTTTTAACCAAAAAAATTTTTTTACAGGAAATGCCTTTTGTAATTAAATAACACATGTACGTAAATATATATTTTTTCTCTTTAGCTCTAAAGATTCACTGCAGCGGCGCATGCAAGAGCCTGCTCGACCAGCTCGGCGGGTACATACTAGAAGAGCGCGGGATAGTGTCCATGAAGGGCAAGCGCGACCAGGTGACGTGGTGGCTGCGGGGCGAGGTCACGCCGCGGCGGTCGAGGCGCCCGCGGCTGCCCGAGCCGAGGAGCTCTCTTAAAGCTAACAATTGGAAACAAGGTGGATTGCACAGGTGGGTTAAGGCAAATATCGTTGTTTGTTACATTTTATGCAAGTGTTTTTTTTTTCATTTTTACACGCAGCTTATTACAACATGGCCAACAGTCGTAGGTTCATTACATATGAATTTAAGCAAACTTCAATAGTTTTTTAATTTTACTGCTCTTCGCAGTCCGCTTAAACTCGATGCACTTTGCTTCCTTTAGAGTTGATACCGAAACCACGATCCTTGCATTTAAGATAGAATGTCCCACTGCATTTTTAAATATATTATTTTTTTTTATTCTTATTATATTATGAATGAGGCCCAATTCAAAATCAAAGTCATCAAACGAAATGTTTTATGAATAAAACTATTTTATGTTTTAGATGTTGCAGCTTAGAATCTCCAAAGAAACTTCGATTCGCTTCTGGAAATCATTTAGAATCTCACACGGACAGCGTCTTGCATCATCGTAGTGACGAATATTTGATGGAAGTGAGTTTTTTATTTTAATTGTATACTCATATGATAAAATAATTAACTATTTTTTTAACGGAGTGGTTTCCTTGGACGTCCTGCGGTGTGCGAGGTGAATTTCATGTTGGTTTCGTTTTCCTAACAAAGCTTCTTGTGTTAAAATGTTGAATTACTATTACTTTATTTACTTTGAAAGATAAAAATAGATATCTATTACAGGTGGTTGGCGAAGGTCGGACGGCTACCACCAAAAGGCCTGAGTTGCTGGAAGCCCCAAGTCTCCGACACGAGTACACCAGCGTCTCCTGTCCAATCATAGAGCAGGCGGAGGCCCGCTGCGACGTCCGACTCGTCGTCAACGGGCGCGAGGCACTCGACGCCGACGCTGCGGACAGCGCCGGCATTCCGTTGCTCGCCGACGCGTAACCCACTAGTCACACTACCTTGTATCTTCGCTTAACTTCTCTCATTATTTAATTTTTATATTTTAAAAGTAACTAAGCAAAGCTATCATTTTAATAAATTTTATGATTTTAAATTGTTAACTAAGGAAAGAAAGCAAATGTTATAGATATTTAAAATATAGCATTTGCCTCTGCCATATGATTTTTTAACAAAATGAACTATGGCTTGTGTAAATTTATAAAAATTGCCCTACGGAGATGTTAACAACGTAAATGAATGAGTTGTAACAAGCCTAGAAGAATTTTGATGTAATTTGATAAGGATGTGTGGCGTAGTGATCGAACTGCTTAGGTTTCCTAAAGGTTCAAGTCCAATTACGTTCAGTTTTATACGTTTTAATATGAACATTTTTATTTTTTTAAGGTTGTGATGTGAATCGTAAAATAATTATTATAAAATAAGTTCACTTCACTATCGTCGACGTATAGAATGTTTCAAAATTACGTTTTCTTCAGATGCGGTGTTAGAATTTAAGCGATGATACATATATTTATAACATTTTATCTATTAAATTAATGTAGACGAATTTAACACAGCTCAATGTCGTTCATAGTAAATGATTCCTAAGCTATATTTTATCTGTTGTGTATAATCTTTAATTCAAAATATAAGGTCCCAATTTTATGCGCAGAATAACTAGACTTTAATATTGAAATAATATATTTAAGAAATGTTTTTAGATAAGAAAGAGAATATAATATACTATAATTTCTACATTTACCATAAGACGCGAAGAATTCGTCGTCGTAGCCATACTTAACGTTAGTGTGATCTATGTCAGTATTATTGAGAAACCATGTTCAATAGAAATTATTTAATAACATTAAACTCTTATTTCACAATTGACGGTAACATCGTTTTACTTACACATATTATTTACAACGGGTTTCCATATACATATGAGACAAGGGGAGCGGGGGGTGTTACACGGCGGACTCGTGGTCCAGCAGCGGCGGCGCGCGTCGTAGCGACGAGGACGTGCTGCGTGCGCCGCCGCCGAAAAAGCCCAGCAGCCACGAGCGGATTGCGAAGCGCGGCGTCTTGGCGCCCTTCGCGTCCGTCACGTTCTCCAGCGAGCGCCACTTCTTGTAGAACTCGATGTAATCAGACTCCGGTACCTTGCGCTTAGGCCGCTCCAGCTTGTTTGTGAGGCTGGCCTTGCGCAGCAGCGGGCTGTCCTCGTCGCGTGCGTCCTCGGCCGGCGCGCCGTTGCACAGCGCGGACGACACCGTGGCGATGGCCATGGACGGGTGGTCCGCGTCCAGCGAGCGCGTGGTGAGGTGCCGGCGCAAGCGCCCGCACGCCGCCAGCACGTCCAGCGAGCGCGCCGGTCGCAGCACAACGCCGCCCCCGCACGCCGCCCCACACGCCATCCCACCGGCACCCTCGAACGCCATCGACGACGCGATGGAGCTCAGCGCACGTCTGCGATACAGATTCATCAATGTGTATAACAACTGATATATATATGTGTATATATATAGTTAAAAAAATAATAAATATAGTCACAATATATCATCGGTTACATACTAAATAATTTTTTTAACAGTAGATAATCAATTGACAAATAATTTATTTTTCGTAAATCGCAATTAAAAGAGATCCTGCGCTGTTACATCGATATTATTTCCTTCAATATTTTATGGAATAAAAGATCATGCAAGTTAGTTAAGCATTTGCAGTAATTAAGAAATAATACACAAAAAAAACAAATGATATGATGCTTGTGCGGGGTGCAGACCTGTTGTAGACGGTGCCTCGGCGCACGAGCGGCGAAGCGGGCGCGGGCAGCGACGCGCCGCTGTGCAGGCGCTGGCGGATGCGGCACTCGCCCTTCAGCTCTGCGGGACAAACTCCTGTCTTACACCACTAGTCGACACGCATATTATTCATTCTCTACTATGAAGAGCATTTTTTCATTTTTTTATCAATATCATGCTGACAATATAAATTGTTAAATTAGTACTTTATAATTATAATTATACTCTTTTCATGCTGTAATCACAAAATGCTCTCGAAAATGCCAAATCCACGCACAATAAAATACTTATTTCTTCTACATTCGTACATACCTGTAATAGACGGATGCCTGGAGTCTGTCAGGCGCGGGCTCCTCCGCGGCCGACAGAACAGCGGTCTCTCTTCTCCTTCCACCGTCCTCTTTTGTATAGCTTTCTCGGTAGCGCCGACGAGCCAATATGTTTGCACCTAAAATAATAATGTTAAATTTCTTAGTAATATATGATGTATTTTGCAACAAAAATGAAATAATCACTTTTTACTACATAACAATATGAAAGGCTGCTGACATATTATTGATTTTTTTTTACATTTTATATACAATTTTCAATATTTTCTATCTAACTTAGCAGCAACTAAAATATCATATTATTATAAAATACCATACAGAATAGTTAGATTTTTACCCGGCAGGATGATTACAATTAAATAACATTTATTTCCACACCCTCGTAAAACAAATCTGAAGTGACTAAAGCACGCCGCTATAATCAAGAGTACCAATACCTGTCCCTTGCCCTTGATAGCTATAGAGCCGCGCGGCTCCACCGTGTAGCCGCCCAGCGTGTCGAGCGCTGCCTTGCAGCTCGGCGAGATGTGGATGCGGAGCGGCTCCCCGCTGCTCTCCATGCGCGACGCCGTGTTGACCGTGTCGCCGAACAGACAGTAACGCGGCATCGTGAGGCCCACCACGCCCGCCACCACCGCGCCTGCTCGTTAAAATTACGAAAACAATCTTATGATTTCAAATAACATTCAATATTTTCTGCGAAGGTTCAGCAAATAAAGCTGAGGTTCTTTTTTAATGTAATGATGCAATTAAGATAATCTGTGTTCTTTAACTTCATTTAATTTTATTTATTTTGCGGTACTTATGCGCAAAGCCAGAGTGTTATATTTTTGTTTAGTATGGATATAGTATTAGATTATTTTTCAAACAATTTTCGTTCCTTAACTCTATATGTACATTTAAAAACTAAAAACCATACATAGATATTCCGTTAATTTTATATTAATAACTATAATTTCGTTGATTTAAGTCTATGATTACATGCAAATATTGTATCGTTTACATTCACTCACGCATATATAGCGGTTGTTATTATTATTTTAATAATAGAACAAAAAAAATTACTATATCTAATACTGACCCGTATGTATTCCTATCCTTAATTTTAAAATTTCATTAGGCCTGTGAGATATCTTATGTGTCTTGACGGCGTTGAGCAGCTCCAACGCCATGGAAGCAATTTCGCCCACATGTCGGTCGTTGTTTCTTATAGGTAGTCCAGATACCTTAAAAGTATTACACTTTTTTATTATAATTTTATACAAGTCGTGGTGCAGGGGCACAAGCGTGTGACTGTGGGTTCGATTCCCTTTCGAGGGAAATTAAATATGTTAATTTCGCAATTACTCAACAGGCAGTGCCTCCTGAATTACATGTTGATGCTATTTAATAGCAGAAGTATCATAGAGCTACACGCTATTATGTAAAATAGATTTGCAAATATTTATTTCAGATTTCTTAATGACTCTACGTATTCAGAGAAGTCACGTTTACTCTATTAAAGCAGATAATAGCAACATGTTTGAAAAATTTTAGTGATATTCCACACTAAGCATGATAGAATTATATTTTTAAGAAACCTTTAAAAATTTAAGTAACTGGACTCGAACCCGCACAATACTATATTCTTATCCTTGTTGTTATCTACGCCAAAATTCATATATATTTATTACAATGAATATAGGTAAGATTAATCAACACATACCACCATATACGCATCGCCGATAGTTTCCACCTTATACACGTCGTAGCCTCGTATGATCCTGTCGAACACCGTGTACAAATCGTTCAGGAAATTGACGACTTGCAACGGCGTGCTCTCAGCGGACATGGCGGTGAAGCCGACGATGTCGCTGAAGTAGATGGTGACGGAATCGAAGGACTCGGGTTCGACGCCCTCGCCCGTGGTGAGGCGCCGCGCCACTGACCTGAAACAACGTCGCAAATACTTACTATCGTATGGAGATAGTGTTTTGGTTAAAGGTTTACTTACATAGAATAAATTACAGTATTTTATGTTTATGGGATTTGGAACATATTAAAGATTTTTTTTTTATAATTAACCATATAAGTTAGATGTATTTTAAAATTATGTTTACACTTTCGATGTATTTAACTATTACATTTTAATGGTTAATCTAGTCTATAGTCAAAGTATCATGCGAAAACACTATTTTTTATAAAATATGAGTATGGAAAAATTAATCAAGGGCTATTGCTGTAAAAGTATTTTAAAGTATTAAAATTTATATATTTAAAATATGTATAAAATATATTTAAGTTTCCTAAATATGGAAATTTAAATTAAATAATTATAATAAAAGAAAACACATTATTAGTAAATTAAATAAGTATTATTGCAACACTATTAAGAAAAGAACATATACAGCGTAGAAGATTACACAAAGAAATTAATTAAAAAAAACATGCTTCATATGAGTTAATGGTGTCTACAAGGGGTCTCGAACGTCTACAGAAAGTCTACAGAGTCTCTAAAGAGAATCTACAAGCAATCTCCAACACCGATCTAATGAACCCAAGCAAGCTCTACACTACGTCGGTTAGGAGTGCCGAGTCGCAGACACCGGCGCCTACAATCACCAATAGAGAGTTAATTACCTCAAGACATTTTCACGACATTTCTATAATGGATTCAACCCCCACATCTGGAAAAGAACACAAGTACAACAAAGTGAATACAAATACAATTGTTTTTTTTGTTCCTTTCGCTACGAGTGCATGTGCGAGTACTACTGCTTTACATCGAGTCCACGTCGATGGAGATCTGTATCTCTGAACGAGTGTCCTATTCATTTTGCTTTAAACTAGCTACGTTATTTTGATAAATGTTCATTTTTTTATGATATTCTGTTGAATATCTGTGCCAATGTAAAAACAAAAAAATAGTTTTAACAAAAAAAAACTAAATTATTTAGATGTAGTGGCTGACTAACGTCCTAATGTAAAAAGAAAAACAATGAATAACTTCAACATGATAATTATAAGTAGTAACCGCTCAATCCGAATTATTATGAAATTAATCAAAGCTTGTCTTTACATTTCTTGTGATTATAAGAACAGACTAATGTAAACCGACAAGTATATATAATGTGTATATAATGTAAATGAGAGTAACATGTGACTGGACAGAATGTAAACCAGTGCGCGGTCGCGGGGCCGCGTGCGGGCTTGTTGTATTTGCGTCCTGGTACCGGATAACTTAATACAGTACATTAGTTACATTACATACCTTTATTAGTAACGAATAGTCGATAACATCGCCATGTCTCAACACTAAATCCAGCTCTAACATGCACACTCCATTTATTTAAATATATTTTTTTATTATTAAAAAAAAAATTCTCCAAATTATTAACTATAATATTAAAGTAAAAATATAATTATTTACATTTAACGTTGACAATATCTTGATTTAATCTTCGATATGTAGTAAAGCAAAACCATTTAGATTGTTATTTTTAAACAATTCTTGTTTTTAATGAGAAACCCAGATAGTAATAAGTGACATGTAATGTTTGTTAAAGATGTGCGTCAGGAGTTATAGGCTGAACATCGCAAACATACAGAATAATTAATAAAGCCACATTGATATGTTAAAAAGGTGACATTGATACTTGATGTATTTAAAATAAAACAATTACAAAGGTAGTATTCAATTACTACATAACTAGGTTAAAAGAAGGTAGTTAGACAGAAGTTACAAATATTTCCTTTGAATTGGCAGAAAGATAAAAAATATGTAGTATTTAAATACTCCATTATAATGCAGACATATTTGAAAGATTTGTACAAAATGAGCACTTACTTTGGTAGCATTCTGTGTAACAAATCTTCTGTTTTCTGTTTCTCTTCTATCAAAAGCCTCGTTCTCTCGTTGACTAGTTCTTCTAAATTATTAGCATACTTTTCCATCATGTCCATCATCTGATCCATTATGTTTTTCGAGCTGAAAAAAGGATAATTTAAAAAATTATTGCAAAAATTGTTCCAAATTTCAAATCTATAGACTTAATAAGGTTTGTTAACGTAGATATTTTTTTTCACAGTTGTAAGATTGGCAATAGTGCACAATTTCGGCATGGCTGGATAACTGAGTTGATCGGCCTGTATCATTTTTGTTTTTTCTCTATTGATAGCTAGGCCTAAGTTCTATCTCTAGTTCCTGCAAGACAGTCCTCATTCCTCCCTAAGGTTACATAAGTATACGTTTCCCTTCTAATAATAATCTCCATCAATTTTTAATTGTTTAAGATTAATAATATTTTGAACAGACTGAGGTGCGACCAAAAACGGGTCGTGACTCACGTGCCGGACTTTATCTTCTTGAGGCGTGTCCGCACTGCGGGGAAGTCAGGACGCGCAGCGGGATCCTCCGCCCAGCAGTCGCGCATCACGGCCAGCACGATCTCGTCCGCGTCGAGCGCGCGCGTGTCCGGCCGGAAGCTCTCCTCGCCCCGCTTCACGCGCTCCACTATCTCTGTGTATATAATATATAATATATATGTGGTGTATTTTGTTCGAACAAACATGACAAATCGCGGCATAAGGTTCCCTTACTCAACACGTAATGTCTACAAAAATTGGGCAGAAATTGTCAAACGCAAACTTCAACGCAACGCAAAAAATGCGAGCCTAAAACCGTCAGAGTTTCTTTTAATTAAAAATACAATTTTTATTTATTTTTACTATATCTATTATTTTCATTGTGGCGCCACTACAGCAGCTTACTTTAACGACGAACGAACTTTTGTTGTTGTGAGTTTAGGTATCGACTTGTTGTTGTGAGTTTAGGTATCGACTTGTTGAAGCGAGTTGTGGGTTCGATTTCCACTGAAGGGAAAAAGTTTTAATTTCAAAGGTTTTAATAACAAGATTAAGTGCGGCGTTAATTTCCGCTACTCAAAACGTAATGTTTGAAAATTAGACTGTGCGTAGAGAACCTCTCTATTCGGATGATTAAATATACAAGTACAATCTAACTTTCACTAATATATTAGACACAATAAAATATTTATTTGTAATTATTTAAAACCTATTAGTTTACCTTTAGGTTCCAAAGAAGTAGCACCAAAGGGGCCTCGTCGTGCAATTATTTCGTAAAGAATAATTCCAAACGCATACACGTCGCCCTTCTGCGTACCTCCCACCGTACCGTTAGGATCGTCTAATTGTCTCAACAGTTCAGGCGACTTCCATAGCAAACCTTAGAATTATTAAATATATAAATATTTGCTTTTTAAGATATACAAAATATTTATTTAAAACTAAATACACTATACCTCTGTAATATTGGTGTTCACCAATAAAGTCGTTTTCCGCACAACTTTTGAGTTCATGTAAGCCGAAATCAGTTACCTAGTAAAAAATACATTACTTTACAAAATTTATTCAGATGTGGATGCAGATACAAGAGGAATGTTGTATGGTACCCGTAAAGGAAACTATTTTTATCAGTAGGTGGTATACAAATAAACTATAATGATAAATTGATTTTAGATTAATCGTTAGTTTTAGAAAATTTCTGAGGGAATTTTTGAAAAAAAAATATTTTGTAAATTACTACAATACACTACACTACTATAGCAGAAATTATCCGAAAATTTTATACCAGATTCGATTAAGAGTATGGAGAATTATTCAGATATCCTATAACTTAGGTAACGGTTATTGAACTGCCACCTTATAGTTTATTATTATAAGTATAATAAAAATATTAACATAACTTATTACCTGTAGCATCCACCTAGATGTCACTACACAATTCGAGGACTTGAGATTTCCGTGATATATCAATGGAGAAGAGTGAATAAAAAGCATACCCTGAAAAGGAAACACACGTTATAATATCCTTCTTTAAAACTATATTTTAACTATAAATAACTTTATGAATTTACAGTTACGTCAAAATGGCGGTGATGTTTTAACTTCAAACAACTGCTGCTGAGAATAGATGTCATCTCATTTAACTACATTAAAACATTGGAGAGTGCAACAGGAAAACAAAAGATGAGTTATAAATAACTTTACATCATGTTTTGTAAGCATTTTCTGAACAAAGAAGGTATGAAATTCTGAAGATAAAAAATACAGGTCATGTAATATGTATCGCGTATGACTCATATTTCCACTAAATACATTTAGCATGAATTATCATCATTCTGTGCACATTTTGCATTGACTAAAATAAAAACGAAAATCGTATTATCAAAAACAAGTCCATAAATGTTCAAATATGATTTTAAATCAACTTAGGCAGAAGGAACCTAGTATTAAGACATTCCGTTCCCCACTTTTTGCCGATTTCTGGAGGCATTGAGTGTTGAGTGGCAGAATTCAACGCCGACCTTTGCCTCGACACCATAGCGAAGAAATGGAAATATAAACGTAAATAAATATTTCATTTCCTCGTAGTGGGGATCGAACCCACAACCGTCGCGCTACAGTCACACCCTTGTGCCGCTGCGCCACGACGGCCTTATATGGTTTTATATTTACTTTTATTTAACTAGTTAATACTATAACACTGGAAGGCAGTCATTAACAATTTAAAATAAAAAAAAATTATTAAATAATCATGACGTCAAAAAGAAATTATTCACAATTAAATTTCAAAATATTAAATTCTTACCTTAATGAGATCGTGCACCAGTGATGATATGAACATTTTGTCCAACTTTATATCCTCATTTTCAATGATATCCTGTAGTAATAAAAAAGATAAGCAAATCGTTTCGATTTCAAAAAGTTATTACTAAATATAATATTACTAAATATATATAAGTTATGACGTGTGACAGACATTAGGCCGCTAATAACATTAAATGTATATGTAAGGCTAGTGAGTGTGGTTGTAATATATTTGGCACAGCACAAGCTTCACTTTTAATACATAATGAACCTTCTCAAAATAAAATAAAAATGAGGTGAAAATGCAGTACAACATTGACACTTACATACAAACTCCCTTTAGCACAGTAGTCGGTCAGCAGTAGTACTCGTAAAGGCTCCACTACTGCGCCTATGAAGGAATTGAGGTTGTCGTGACGCAGCTCGCGGAGAAGGCGCATCTCCTTCATCACGTCACGGGGGATGTCCTGGATAATACAGTAGAATGTTTCACATATATACATAAATATAATTTTTAGCTCTACGCTGTATCTCGCATAAAGTCAAGTAGACAGAGATAGCCTAGTGTTAATATACTCCGTTCCACACATTTTCGAAAAATTTTTGTGATTTTGCTTTTTGAATGGCGGTAATAAAAGCTTTAGTTTGTTTGTTGTGAAGGCAGTCCCGCTAAAGAAAGCCATCAGGATATTCATTAAAATTAATCTGTATAGTAGAAGTACAAATGATCTTATTAGTTACTAAAATTGTATTATATGTTATAAATACAGATATATATATAATAGACAGTATTTTTTACTTACTTTCTTTTTGGTGAACTTCAACTCCTTAATGCGTACCACATTTCCTTTGTATTGGGCTGTCGACGTGAATATTTGGGTGCAACATTTGCTCTCGTACGACATACCACTTGCTAAACTTAACTGTAAACATAAAATACACGTTATCAATTTTTGTTTGTAAATATTAGAAAATATTTATTTTTATAGCTAGAGCAAACGCAAACTTAAATCTTTAAAAAATCGTAGATAGCAGATGAACTTAAAGGCAATATCTCTAATCGAGTGCCTTGATACTGGGCCCTCTCAACTTATCTGTGTCTATCCCTCAAAATAACAAATTGTGAAAAATATGGAAACAATATATATTTTATCTTTAGCTTCGGCATATCCCGCGGATAGCAGGATAAGCAGAGTAAACTTAGTATTAGGCTAGTCGGTTTCCCATTTTCCGTTCAATTTGCGTAACAATGTGTGTTGAGGGTTGGGGGAACTTGGCGTCGGTGCCGCTCTTTGTCTTGTTACCAGTTTTATTATAACATAGTAGGCAATATTACCTTACTAGGCGACCACACGAGTCCACTATTCAAATATCCGGCTATCTCATGAGGGTCTATCTTCCATAGCAGGCCCTCTATCTCCTGCTCTATCTTCCACTTCCTGTATATACTGATAGTGACGACGAGAGCACAAAAGAGTGTCACAGCTAGTGTCCCAGCCACTACTAGTGATGTTATTTGCGAATCGTCTTTTGGACACTTCTCGTTGAGGAACCCGCAAGAAGGCTCAGCCTCCGGCTTGACTGAGTCTGGCCAGTCGATAGGCAATTTTGAGTTCACCTTGTACTCCTATAATAACAGAATATAGAAAAGTATAACTTGAACTTGAAATTTTTACACATTTTTAAGCTTTACTCCGTAGAATGGGTAAATGGAACCAAGTGTATAATTTCTATAGCTCTACGCTTACACAGGAGGAAATTAGTGTCTTATAACAGTAGTTTACGTTTAACAAGTTTACTCTCTAAGCCGACGACAATATTTAATTAAAAGTTGTCTATTCAACGTAATAAAAGCTCTTGCTACAATTGTTTACAATTAACATTATCTACGAATTATTTCCTCCACACTGTAAAAAATATATATTTTTACAGTTAATTCACATTCTCTACTCACGGGAAATTCGCGTCCGCTTTGCTGGAAGAGTCCCACAGGTATCATACTATGCGTGCAGTTGTTGTCGTCGTCGGTGAAGTTAGTCGGTTTGAATGCCAGCACTGAAAAGTTGCCCTCGGAGTCCGCGCGTTCATCCAGTCGGATTGACATACCCGATACACCTTTTAAATACAATATAATATAGACACAGTTTTTAACACTAATAATATATATATATTAACGCAAGGTTCGATTCCCGCTCGAGGGTATTAATTAGTATTAAAATTTTCATTTCTTCGTTCTGGCAACAAGGCAAGAGCCCGACGTTGAATTCCACCACCGAACACGTAATGGCTCGAAAAATATGGCGGAAAGTGGGGAATGCAATGTCTTAATACTAAGTACGCTCTGGATACCCCGCTGTATGCGAGATACAGCGCGAAGCTGATTTAAATTTTGGTTTTTAAAATAAAAATTGAAATAAAAAAAATTAAGTTCGCGTTTCATATATTTCGCTGAGTAGTCAGAGAGAACTTAGTGACACTGATAATATTACAAATTTAGGCTTTCCAGATGAATTCCAACCAATGCGTATTGAGCGACGGATCTCAACGCTGCACTTTGTCCAGACAACTATAATTTAAGTGAGAAAAGATATTATAGAAAGAAAAAAAATTACTTCTGAATGGAGTGATGCGTATCATTTTCGACACAATAAGAGATCCGTTAGTCGCTACACTCATTAGCTTTTGATAAGTCAAAGTTTCATTCTTAAGAACAGTTTCTTCTCTAATAAGCGTGTGTAGGGCAGTCGCGTAAAGTTTCACAGAATCGTACAAATATGCGGCGTAGATGGAAACAAACTGAAATATTCAAAAGAATCATTTATAACTATTGAATATCAAAATATTTTTTTAGTAAGATTTTAAATACTGTAAACCTAATGTTATAAGTATAATAACTTAAAATGTAAACTAATTTAATTAAGTATAAAAAAAGGTTTAACTTTATAAAACAGCATTAAAATAGACGTAAATATTTATATAATTGCCCAATTGTATTTTATTTATTTTAATAATTTTACACATTTCTTATACACTACTTAAATATTTCATATTAAATGCTGCACTTTGTCTCGTTACCAGAGCGAGAAGATGAAAATATTAAATAGTTCATTCCCCTAACTGGGATTCGAACCCTCAACTTTCGCGTATACAATCAAAAGACCAGTATTATTATGTTATAAAAGACAATATAAGCATTATAAGCAAAACTAAGATTAATACCTTATTAAACTTCTTTTCAAAGACAGCTGGCAAAGGGAACTTGAAAGGCTCCATACTATTGTAGTCGCGCACACGACTTGTAAAGTACTCGTAACTACCCTCCGGCTCGGACGACACCACAACTAGCAGCGATTGTGCGCGCTTGCGGAACTCTGTTGTACGCGGACACACTAGTTTGGAAGCGCGGTCCTCCGTTTCTGTGTTATAAAAATATTTCCCAATCATTTTATTTATTTATTTTTTATTAATTCATATTATTAAATTATGATATAATTATGATATGATAACTAAGCTTTCGTAATAAAAGATTTAAAAAATGAAGATAAAATATCAGTTAATACTTTTTATGTTAGAGAGAATGTGTTATTTATCTTTAATTAATATTTAATTGTAATTATGAAGCTATTTTGTGGCATTGTTTACTTACTTATTAAATAAGTCAAAGATTCTTTAGGTGAGTAGGTCATCATGTCGACGAATATCACCATGTACTCGCCTTTCACAAACAATTGCAAAGACTCCATTGCCGACATCATGTCTATTAATCCAGACGTTGAACCCAAAAACACGTAAACTAAAAAAATAAAAAAAAGACTTCTTAGGTGCTTAAGAAACATTGGTGTAGTTTTTGGTGGACCCAACACCCACCCCCCCCCCCCCTCTTTTTCTATTTCAATAGAGCAAGATTGAAAAAAATAATAAGAAAAATGTAAACGTAATAAATAAAGAGAAATATTTTCCTACTTCGTGTTCTATTCTTGGTCTCCTGTATGAACTGGTACCAAAAGCCAGGGGCGCAGCACGTCATCTTCTCTTCGCAACATTTGAAACTGTCAATAACCGGACGTTGGTGGTTCACTGTCATATTGTTCATTTTCGCGTGGTTCTCGAGAGTGAGAGCCACCGTCACCCAGGACTCCTCGTAAAGTATTGAAAATTTGTTCCATCTGTAGTACCGTAAGAGTGATATTACAGATTTTGTTGCCTGAAATATATTCATTGCCAGTTTTAAATAATATTATATAACATTTAGCTTTTATTTTCAAATATTAAAATAAATGTATGTAATACTTTTTCATACATTTATTTCATCATTGTCATCATCAATCATTCTCATAAACTCCAATATATTTTATGTAGAGGAAGATAATATATTGAAAACTTGATATATAAAATTTAATTATTAATTAAATACACAGGAATATAATAAAGAGCACATAACATTATTCGTACTTTCGTTTCGATAATATTTGTAAGTCAGATCTCATGAAGAAAACTTGTATTAGTTAAAGAGAAATAAAGGATGCTTTACCTGAGTATCAGGCGGCTCCAATCTTGCGAAATTTGACAACGTCGATGTTTGGTAATCGGAACATTTCTGAAAAAAAAAAAACATATTTTAAAAAATAATTAAACATTCATCGACTTAACACTACAAAATAAAGTAAACTTACATAGGAGATCATAGGTAGATTCCTAGACTGAGCTATGATGGCTTCAGTCTGACAGCGTCCCTCGGGCCCGAAGAAGGCCACCACACCCGAACAGCTCATGTCAGTGAGCAATCGGGTCGCAATCACTGTATCACATTTTGTGTCACTCCACTCTAGCGACAAATGCACATCAGGCAATAAATCAGTACGATTGTTAATCTGTAATAAACAAAAATAATACATATACATATATAATATAATATAGATGAAGTAATTTAATACAAGAGATTTAAGCGAAATTTTGTCATCGCCGCTATAGAATTTTGTATACACATTATATTATATATCTTAAATAAATTGCCTATAAACACTTCTAAATGTTTGTAGAAAAAAGGACTGATAAATCTCTGCATAATTAAGATTGTAACTAATGTAAAAAAAAGTTAACAAATACCTAATATTTACTAACAACATAACACTGTCTAATGAAAGTCACGTGCAAATATCTAGAAAAGTAGGATATCAACATAGTTCGGCGCGTGCGCGTAAAAGACTAAATATTTGATGTCCAGAATTGGAATGTCAATGTTTGAAGAGACATTTAGTTTATACGTACAAGTACATATTATTTTAAGCGTAAATTATTAACAATTTAGGTTAATATGTATTGCATATTAAATTATTTTGAATGTAGTATTTGGAATCAGCTTCACGTTGTATCCCGCACGCAACAGGGTAGGCAGGGTGACACTTCAGTCTCAATTTTAGCTTTGAGTGGACACCATTCACCAGAGTGAAGAAATGAAAATATAAATATAAAGAAATATTTCATAGAAAATATGGAAGAGGTATTAAAATGAAAATACGATGAGAGTATTTCTCACCTCATCAAGTGCCAGAGACAGGGCTCCAGAGATTGCCAGCCCCTGTCTATCTCTAAGTTCCCCTTTAATGGAAGGTAAGTAACCGATGGTAATGTTGAACTTCTTAGCGGGTGCGGCAACCGAAGGCCCGGCCAGTAGCCCCAGCGCCGCGAGCAATAGGACCCGCGCGCCGTGCCACATGCCGTTGCCTTCACCGCAGTTCTAGCACCTGGAAGTTAAGAACAAAATTAACTAAAATGTACTTTAAAGAAATACTTTATGGAATATTTATTCTGTTCAATACACGTTAATTTAATTGGCTTAAAAACAAATTTATGTGTCACTACGTGCTATCCTGCTGACCTTGACAAAGGTATATGTGGTTATATATGGACCGTTGTGGCACCGCTGCACAAGCATGCGACGGTTGAGGCTTTGATTTCCACTCGGCAAGGAGAAATATCTAATATTTTTATTTCCTAGCTCTGGTAACACGATGAAACGCGGTGTTGAGTTGGATTCAACACGAAATGCCTCAAAAATTCACCGGAAAGTGGGGAACGGAGTATCTTTATATCTTAACACTAGTAAGGTATATGAGCGTAGGATAGGGGATAGCCGGGTGGGCCGTGCCCACCAAGGAAATTTTACTTATAATATATAAATTTTTTACTCCGAAAAGTTCCGAAAAAACCAACATTTACACGAACCAGATAAGTCCAAAGCTAAAGTTCAGCCCGCTTCCTTAGAATATAGATACGCTAATAGGTATATATTCCGCATATAGCAGGGTAGGCAGAGGGAGTCTAGTGTTAAGACACTCCGTTCCCCACTTCCCACCGAATTTTCGAGCACAACGAGGAAATAAAGAAATTAAACCTTACATTGGCCCACAACAACAAATAATCCTTCAAGGTTAAAAAAAACGAAGCACAGGCACACTCAAATACCTATTGATAACAAAACCTCATGATAAATTTAATTTAACATTGTTGTCAGTTAATTTATCTGTATGTGTCGTTTATAAGGAAATATTAGTATCAAATTGTAAACATAGCGTCTAACAAAATAGTTCTACGTGCTAGCACACATGACTTATAAAGATATAATCAATAAATAAAAATAATATGCATATGTACTCATAACTATAACATATAATACATAATTAACATCATGTTTATATAATGTTATTTATTTGTATTTATGCAAAATGAGAGCATTTAAATATTTGTTTCTATTCTCTCTCTTCTATTCTATTATATCTCTGACACATATAATTTTTTCAATAATACAAAAAGGATCTTGTTAGAAACAAGTATTTTTTTGATTTTATGATTTTTTTTTTTAACTTTTTTATTTATCTTCATAGAGCTGATTTTTCAATTATTATAATATTTTCCAGAAATATGTTAATTTTACATATGTGATTGCATATCATACAGTAGAAAGAGTTAAAATAATACAAAGAATTCTATTCCTTACAGTAATGGGATAAAGAAATGACCATTCAGAAGTATACTACAAATAAGTATATTACAAAGTATATTAAGTAACTAAAAAGAAGACAGTCGTGATCCATTTAAATTTTAGAGGGATGCTTGTAAATATTTAGTCGGTTGAGAAATTAGGCCATTAGATCTAACGAACTATTGGGCTTATTGTTATGTTTATGCAATCCAATTTTTTTTGTGTTTAAAATTACTTTTTTATCTCACACTTTTTGTTAGGTTGTATTATCAGCTTCGATATTTGGATTATGACGGAAAAAATCCGAAATTTAAAGGAACCTAACAATCGTTTCTAAATACATATTAAACGATACCCCAATTAACATAGGTAGTTCGTCAATTATTATTTTTCACATTCGCAAGATTAAGAGAAATCGATTGATGTAAAAATTATTAATATTAGCCAAGGCCAGCCAGGTCTCTACGATGCCATATAGGAACACGCATACACACACATATGTAAACACATTACCCTCCTTTGCGTCGTATTAAATGTTAAACAATCATATTAAATGTTAACAAGAATGAAATTTTATATTTGTGTAATCCTGACCAAAAAGCGACGCAGTGCTGTAAAATTCTCCTTTTGGAAAAGAAACAGTGTAGCCATCATCGGATTTTATTATTTAGTTTTTTATGATATTTATCATCAACCCCTCCAGGCTGGAGGCTCGCAGCCGTATTTGAAAATAAAAGAACCCTACGTTATCTGTTTGAGATGAAACATCTATAAAAGTAGAGAAATTACTTTTTTTTTATTTGCAATCTTCAGAAAAAACACGCCGATTTAAAAAATAAAGAAAAAGACTATTTCTACTTATTTCTACTTTTATCGTCACTGATAGATAATTTGAGATTCTTTGATTTGAAAATATGGCTAGAAAGTTTGATTCTAAGTCACATCAAGATTATAACAAAAATAAAATAAAATCCGATGACGGGCACTCCCTTGAAAGGTAAATTTTCCACGCGACGTATATTTTACAGCACCGTCCGACGTGGCTCTTTTTTGCATAAGTACGGACGGAGCTATCTGACAAAGTTATTTTATTATTATTTATCTATTAGTGCAGTCCACACAAATGCAAGATATCAATATATTGCAATAGAAATATTTTCAGCATTGTAATTAAAGAAACATAAGCTAATACTATAAAACAACAACATCCGAGTCGCGAGTGTCTGAGTCTCTGTTTATACATACATACTTTACAACATGTTTTTACATATTTGTATGTCCTACTCATAATTTGATTCATAAGATTAAAAACCACAAATTTATAAGTAGTTATAACATAAAAAAAATGTAAAAAAATTACAAAAAAAAACATCTATTTTCGTATGTTAGTAGGAAGGCTTCCTGTGGCACGTATTCCGTTCTCAAATGCAGGAATTACTTCCCTGCTGTCAACTAAGTAATTGGCTCACAGCCGGCGACCGATTAAACCAATTGACGTGATGTTATTTTGACAATATGACTTTGTAAACCCCGTTTCGTGGAAACGAACGTCACTTGCATGTACGTATAAGAAACTTGGAAATACAAAATCTTTTAAAGTTTATAGTTAATATTTGTTCCAGTTGCAAATGGGACTGGATAGACTAGATTTCTATAAGTAGCAACATCGTCCACAAGTAAAATTTCCTTGCTCTAGAGTTCCACACGTACACTAAAACTTGTTACTATTATACTCGTATATAGGATATTATATGTAAACCAAGTGCAAATGTAAAATTTTCCAAGAAGCCATTCATTTTATATTATTTTAGACTTGCCATTTTATTCTATTAGATTTATTATTATGTTTTATTTGTTGTTTAATAACTAGGGTCGTAGATTTGTAACGGCAGAGTTGTGGGTATGGCAGACGGATATTCTGATACAGGGCAGCAGCAACTGCGATCTCGCCTTGAGATAACGTCAGCGATAACGCTATGGAGCTATATTTAGACATTCATAAAAAGGTAATGTGGCAAGATTATTTTTTTTAAGGAATTGAAAATATTTACTTAAACTAAAATATTTTAATACAATATGAAAAAATCAGCTTCACGCTGTATCCTGCACACAGCAGGGTAGGCAGAGGGAACCTAGTGTTAAGACACTCCGTTCCCCACCATTCCAATATAGTTTGTCTCTTATCAGATATTATTTATTTGTAACACTTCTTTAGCATTCATATGTTTAATCATTTTATCTCTTGTGTTCACTATTGCAAATGTGAATATCAAAATAGATATTCACATTTCATAACAAAATATTCGCTCAACGTTTATTTTACGCACGTAATATTATATTACTCGTGTCATATCATCAACATATACCAAATAACCTTTACTAGCCTACCGAAAAAAAATTGTAAAAAAAAAATCGAGTATACATTTCATACAAAATAGAAAGATTATGATTGTAAACAAAAAAAAATGAATAAAGAAACCGTAAAAATAAAAAGAAATCTAATGTCTGTGAACATAAAATATAAATTAAAACAAGTTAATACAGATGGGCTCTGGAAGTGTGTTTTCTATTTATATCACTATCGATAGAACTTTCACCAAACTCGTTAAATAAAAGGTATAGAAAATAAAAAATATGTCCGACTTCAACATCATTATACATTTTTTTCGGCAGTGAAAGAAGAATAGGATATACGTATAACTTTAACCAAATTATAGCAGTTTTCAAACTTCTAAAATTATGTTTTATTTTAAGGCACCAATTAAAAATAAAAAACCTAAGAGGCGGACGACGGTAAACGCGACAAGTTATAGATTCAATTTCCACTAGAGGAAATTAAATATGTAATATTTTCATTGCCTCGCTCTGGTAATGCAGCAAAGCGCGCCTAAATTTGGCGGTTTCTACCGTCCCCAGGGCCAAGGCGGTTGAAAAAGCTATCGGGGTCAGTTGAAGCACCCACAAATAATACAATAAATAGAAATTAAACATCTTTTATTTGTTATTCATACCAATTATACAAATTATTTATAATAATATTAATCAGTTTTCAAGATTCTAATACATCTAAAACATAGGCCTTTGACTAGCAATAATTTCAATTTTGCTTCATTTTTTATCTCCTCTTTCTCTGATGTTCCCGCATAACTAGCAGATTTTCTTGTTTATCGCTCTTAACTATTTTACCTTGGCGGTGCTTTTACGATAAGGATAGTTCAGGATTTCTATTCATATTTGAAACCATTCCGCTGTCTTCCCCAGGTCATGATAGTTTATACTTAGTTAGTTTATACTCGTAAGCTAAATTTCTCACCTCTTGCTTAGATAGGCCAAAATATACATCAGCACATCGAATTAAGTGTTTAGATAATTTTCACTTCTAAGAACACTCTTTATACCCAATATCTTCATCTTATTTGCCTGATAACAAGGAACAGAAGCTTATACTATGCTTGTCTGCCGCTTTCCGTAGGGAATCTCCAGCTTTTAGTTCCTCATATGCATTACAATAGCTCTACAAGTCAATTTCTTCCTTGGAAATTTTCCTCACCCGAATTCTCTGTATCAACCGCTGTATGTGTATCAACCGCACCCACAAAAAAAGTTTCAACTGTTTACCTTACTTTTAGTAAAATACACTTTATAATTGCGACAGTAACACATTAATGTGACAAGAGAAATGCTTACTTTTTGGTAATAAAAAACAATATGACGTCCTACACCCCTCACTCTCCGCGTAAAGATTTACGAGATATTGACTCTATTTCAACCGTCCTTAGTTCTAACCGTACCCAGTCTCTCTACTTATATTTTAACATTACAAAAACTCGCGCTCATGTTTGTTACACCTACTAGACAAAATTTGTAACCTCGACTTTGATACACACGCGTATTTGTTCGTATAATAAATTTACTAGGTTATTTATATCTCTTATAAACTACTGAATCAGCGTCCTGGTGGTTGCTTAGAATTTAGTGCATTATCATAGTTAACTTAAATATATATATATATATATATATAATTTTCGTTTTATTGGTTTGTCGTTCACACGGGTTTTCCCATACCGATTCATCATTAAAACACATTAGTAATAAAATATGTATTAATAGAAATTTTAGCAACATGAACAGTTGGGAACTATAGAGACACACAAGACAAGATAAAACTTATTTAAAGAAGTTAAGAGATCCTTATGGCTACTTCACCAAGTTATAGCTCATGATCCCAGACCCGGCAGACCTTTTTTCCAATCCGATGACTCAATCATCTTCCCAGACAGAGATATACCACATTTGGTGATACCTCGGTAATGGTAGGGCCATTCTTGGTAGGGCTTTTAAATTATTGGGTAGGCATAACTACATAGACTAATAGTCCTCAAAATTTCAGGTTTGCTAAAATGACGTAGGTTTGGGTGCCTGGCACAGCGGCAAGGTGTGACTGTAACGCGATGGTTTTTGGATTCCTCGAGTGGGGATTCGAGGATCTAAAATATTTATTTACATTTATATTTTCATTTCTTCGCTCCGGTGTCGGGGCAAAGAGCGACTTTGAGTTCCGCCACACGCAATGGCTCCAAAAATCGGGAAGGAAAGTAGGGAACGCAATGTCTTAACACTAGGTTCCCTCTGCCTACCCTGTTGTGTGCGGGATACAACGTGAAGCTGATTATTTTAAGTAAAAAGGTTATAGTCACTTCCTATTCCTATGCAATTATATGTTTTATCTTTTTTCTGGGGAGCACATTGTGTGCTCAAGGACTCTAACATATCTTAAGACAGAACTGTTCATATAAAAGTTAGGATAAAACAATGCTCAATTAAAACTGCAAAAGTTCTTTTCAACACAATATTTAACGTATGACGTATATGTCTGTATGTTCATCCTATTCTTTTTTGACACTACTACTCACAATTTCTTTAATTATTAATAAAGTTTATGTGCTGGTAATTATATAATAGAACATTTGAATAACGCAATGCTTTAATATTGATCTCCATAGGTTGATGTTTGCCTGCCACTCCCAACCACACCCTCCCTATAAGATAATAAAAATCGACCACTCTACGTCGCCCCGCCAGTTTACTTACGCTATATGTATTACATTACATCGTCCACTAGTTTTGGCGTAAACTTAATTATTTATTGTCTATAATTTATTTTGTTATTAGTTAGGTCCTCCAAGATTCATAAACTAAAAACAGAACCAAGAAAAAGCAAAGAGAGTTGTGAGATCACTTTATCTTCATCTGTCAAGACCATTTAGTTCAAGATCGCGCGGTACAAGCTGAAGTTAACATGAAATATCCATGTCTATCCTAGACAGCAAAAAAATTAAAGCTTCTTAATTAAAGCAGTCAAAAGATACGAGCGTTTAAGCGCCGTATATTCTGCTCTTTGTACGAAATTCGCCGTGTGATCAAAACCCATGGTCCTACAATTATAAAATAGTAAAGAGCCCTCGTTTTGTTTACTTATAGTCTAGTTACACTCGGCGGAAAGTAAGGAACAGAGTGTCCCAACATTTCCTACTGTATGCAGAATACAGCGTGAAGCTAATAATAGAGTAATAATTATTTTAAAACGTGTTGTATATTATAAAAAGGAAGATAGAAATGCTAGTCTAACTTCAAAATATGAATAGAAATACTATTCATTGTTCTTTCTAGCCCTTTTTTCTATTTCAAAAAATTCTTCTAGTTAAGCGGGCAGATTTTTTACTATATTTTGGTGGTCATATACCACATTTGCCATTTGCTATACATTTATATAGAGCCCGAAGGCCAAATCTATTCTTTTCATATAAATGATAGATATAACAAAATAAGCAACTTATCTAGTATATTTTCGACGTAATTGTATATTAAATAAAAACTTTTTTTGCGCATATTTCTTATATCCTATAGAAAATTAATTTTTGTCTAAGGTGATATGAGCCTGAAAACTTTATCAAACACCTTTCGGATATCTAGAAATATTGCCCCTGATGACACTCTGAAGGGTGGAATAGGCTGCACTGCCGTGCACTTGGTGAATGCTTGAGTATTTGTCTGTAAAGTTAAATTATGTCGGCATTGAGTCTGGAGAGTATTATTGTCACGTGGTTTTTGGAGACAGTGCTTAAAAGGCCGATTGGACGATAACTGGTTGGATTTTAATTTAGTGGGTTTTCAAGCTTCCTTAGAACCATAATTTACTATAAAAAAATAACGAAATGCGACCAAATCAAAATCTACGCATAAAGAATGAGACCAGACTGTTAACGGAGTAGTTGTGGGTTCGATGCCCACTCAATTAATAATTATATTAAATAATTCAATTCATGTAAGACTACGAGTCTTGCATGTCTTGTAAGACTACAAGTCTTACAAGAATTTGTATTTGTATAATACAAAAATATAAAAATAAATTTGTACAAAAAAACTATCATCTGCAATATTTACTGTAATGTTATTGTATACTCAGGCGAAAATAGCAAAAGCTGTTCAACGTAATGAACATTTTCCTCGCTCGTAGTATATGTATATCATAAATTAAGATACTATTTTGGGCGGCGTTATTGTTATCGATTACACCAGTTCCAATATTATTGTCATAACTAGAAATAGTATGACAAGGGTATTAAAATTTATGGTAAAGAATATGCGTGTGGCGACTAGCATAGTTCGATTCCGGAACGCTTTCCGGAAATAGCTTTCTGATTTCCGATTTCCGATTTTAGATACGACGATATAAATATATCGCTAGTCAATCCCTTGCAATGTCCACTACACACAAATCACCACTATGTTACAGTTGTATCACCTTCTCTATTCAAACGAAAGTCGACGTATTGCCGTCGGCTTTCCATTCATACTCGACTAGAGTATACTCAAATACATACATTGATTGGAAAATATAGGAATACAATAGAATAACGAAATATACTTATTATATATACTAATTATATATAAAAACTATCTTGCAGTCATCTTATGAAGCTCTCGTTAAAAAACGAGTCTCAAGGAGGATCAATGTTTTGAAGTAATAATCACACTTTAGTAATATCACATTTATCCTTATCAGTATAGTGTAATATATGCGTTATGCGAAATTTTGAAGCTGTGTCGTAATTGATTTATTTATTCATACGGATTCTAATTGGTCTAGTTATTAAACTATCGAAAAAACAAATTTTAACACAGGCGACGTCAGGACAATATTACTATTCTATTTAAATTTACGTAAAATATAATTTAAATATTTACTTACCATTAATAAGTAAAATAAATTTTCCACTTCATAGGCAAAATTTACTTTCATCACATTGAGGTGGAACTAATCATTCAAATAATATTCCACTTTAGAGTTTCATTTAGTCATAATAAATGTATTGCAAGTATTTACAATCGTATAATGTTTACAAAGACCCAATACCACAGTCGAGTTCTAAAAATACACCAATACGATAAAACCGTATGAATGTGTTAAAGTATAAAGCAACACAACGATGACAATGAGTAAATGTGGATTGTGAATCCGGATTAGGCACTAGTTGTATAGAAATATCGGAATACAAGTTTTAGTCTATCACTTTAGACACTCATGTGAAAATGATAAAAGCAAACATTGAATATACTATCTGAAATGACATCTACAACTATGCACTCACATGAAATTGTAGTTTACTGAAGCTCCAGAGAGCATTTAGTTATCAAATAAGTGTATGACACGGGATGTTAAGATGTTGTTAGTTATGGAAATGAGTTACATTACTATAACACTAGAAAGTTGAAAGTTAAATATTTAAACTATAGAATTACATATTCAAAGTAGACCACCACAAACAAAAGGACAAACTGTACAACGAAGTAATAGAATAGGCACTACTCTCAAGTCTCAATATTCAACGTGAGCAACGCAAAAATATACTGTTGCCAATACAGAATACACCACAGATTACGGATTTATCATGTCATCCGAGCAAGCCAGGCCCACTATTACATATCGCTGTCTCTTTCGCGACAGCTCTGCACTGCGTCGTAGTTTAAGACGGAATAAGTGCGTCAATCGCATGTACACTTAGAGATAGCAATAATTTGCTTATGTAAAATGTAAACTGCATATATAACTGTAGTATTATGCTATTGTTGGGCTACCAGCTATCTAAATATGACTTATCAATTAAAAATTATATATATATATATATATGTTACATACATATATGCATATATATATATAAATATTGTTTAGTACTGTTAGTATCTTAAGTATGGGATTATAATAACATCTTTGTATCTAAACTCCTACGATACAATATGATTAACACGTTATAGATCAATTATAATTCAGTATAATTCTTAATGCAAAAAATCATAATAATACCATATTATAAATAGTAGTAGCAAAATAGTTGCCGATATGGATAACATGGTAAAGTTGACCATCTGGAGTGGCTACACCTTTGACTGAGCTATTATCGAAAATATTTTTTGTATCTATTATTTACCTGTCTTGTAAATACGATATATTAGTTTGGAGGTCAATATTATATATTATAAGTCTGTGAGATAAATGTATAAATTTTTGATGATAATCTATATCACTATTATTTTATCTGTAATTTTACTTTCATATATAATCTTTATTCTCTTTGTTTTGACATATGCATATAAATGTCGTCCATCTTTCTAATCTTTGTTACATATTAGTTATTACTTGGACAACGTTTCTTTAAAAATCTATCAATTATTTACATTAGTTAAGAATCTAAATTATCTTGTGAAAATGGGAAAAGGTTTTAATAATTATATGTGCAAAAAATTTTTCCATCCAGCGTCCAGGGATAATTTAAAAAGGGTATGTATAAACAACACAAGTATGTATAAATACATGACATTTTCCTTTAATAAACTTTACTTTATATTATAATATAGGTATGGATGGCAGAGCAGAAAACTGACGCATACAAAAAAAAACAAGAAGAGCTAAGAGTACAGTATGAAAAAGAACAAGAATTACATGAAAATAAGTATGTATGAATTTGATTTAAATTGAATGACTCCCTGTTATTATCTGTATAGAATCTATTTAATCTGAAGCATATTATTGACTTTAAAATTTTTTAGAGCCTTATTGAGCAAAGACAGTAAGGATAAGTTAAGCTTAAACTTTATGTACGAACCTCCACCGGGCGTCAAAAAAGAAAGGGAACGTGAAGACAATGAACCGGAGTATAAATTTGAATGGCAACGTAAATATAATGCTCCAAGAGAAAGTTATTGTAAAGGTGACAATGAAATTCGAGATCAACCATTTGGAATATTGGTTAGAAATGTTAGATGCATCAAGTGCCATAAATGGGGGCATATCAACACAGGTAGAGTTTTCATATACAAAAATATATATAAATATCCATATTATATAAGATACAATATTTCACTGTAGAGGCTAGAGGCAATAATTTTTCAAATTATACCATTCACTTTGAGGTTGTATCTGACTGAAACAACAATTGTAGGTTTGGTTGCCACTCAGGGAAACAAATTTTGTTACTCAATAAGCAATGTCTCAAAAATGGAGAACAGTGTCCTAGCACTATTTTCCATCTTCCTTTGCTGTTTTTAATGGCATATAGTGTTAAGCTAATCACTACTAAAATTTAAAAAACCTTAGAAATATAATAAGATTGGATGATGCTTTCATTATTATCTTTGTCCTTGATCTATATATATTATATATAGATCAAGGACAAAGTATATATAAATATATATATATATATATATATATATATTATATTACTAAATGTGGATAATTATGAGTCGGTTGTTTCATTTCTTCACTCTGGTGAGGAGACAAAACGTGGTGATAAGTTATGTCAGTTCTGTCACTCAAAACACAATGCCTTCAAAATTCAGTGGAAAATAGGGAACAGTGTCTTAAAACTAAGTACCCTCTGTTGTGTGCAGGAAGCAGCATGAAGTCGATTTATTTTTTAATTACAATTAAAAGAATAGATATGAACAATTATACTGTATTAACATAAAAATTACATGTACAGTGCTAACTGATGCTACTGCTATGTGCAAGTAGGCAGAGGAAACGTGTGAAAAAGTGTTAAGATACTCTATTCTCATTGAGACACTTCTGTTCAACACTTCTCATCAAATTCTGGAGTCATTATGTAACGAGGAAAGAGAGCTAGCCAGAGTGAGGAAAATCAAAATACTAAATATTTCGATTCCTTGATAGGGATTTGCACCCAAAACCTGTCATGTTTACAGTCCAAGTCCTATGTCATAACTGCATAACGGCTTCAATATGAGTATATATTTTTTCCTTTTTAAATTCATTGCTTTTGCATATTTATCTATTTTGTGCAGATAAAGAATGTTTGATGTATTCACTTTCTATGAGTGAGGCCAGAGCTTTACAAGCTTCTGCTGCTGCACCTGAAGAAGAAGATGAAAAACCAGATGTACCAACATTAATGCAACAAATGAGAGACACAGGTCTTGTAATGAAGCCAGGAGCTATGCCTCTTACAGCCAATACAGTAGTGGATAATGACACATCACTCACTGAAACTGACCTCATCAGTCAATTGACTGATAAACAAAAGAAAAAACTTTTAAAGTATGTTTAATATATTATATGTCAATGTTTAAAATTTGTATAACATATACATATTTTGAACATTGAGTTGAAACAAAATTGAAATAATTATATAACAACTTTATATATAACAAACATGTAAGAAATTTGACATGCCATATGAAGCCATATGTAGTATGCCATGCCATGTAGAGCATTGGGCAGTATACAGAAAGAGTTGATATAAGTTCAGCAACAGTCAGTCTTTTCTTAAACTTCTAAAATATGTTTCTTTCCTGTGTAATTATTTCAAAATCTTAAAATTAGTAAATGTATTTGTCATTTAATAAACAATAATTTCATTTTCAGGAAATTGGAGAAATTGGAAAAGAAAAAAGTAAAGAAACACAAATCTAAGCATTAATTAAGACAATTTAAAATATGCACCAAATTTTATGCATATTCGTTTATATCTAAGTATGTAGTAATTCTAAAGATATTCAGTGCAAGGATCTATTGCTAAATCTGTAATAAAACTATAACACTAAAGAATGGGGTAAATGATATTTAAAGGTTTTATTGAATTTTATATCTAATTATCTAATAATCTAATAATGACGATAATCACAGATAAATACTTAAATATAGCAAATGAATTAAATTTTAACATATGTCTTTTCATCTATTTCTATTATATCTTGTCTATCATTTCTTTCTTTCCAATGTAAGTATAGTACACAGCCAATAATAACAATTAGTATAGCTGTCAGTACAAAAACACTTTTCAAAATAACTTTACTTGGTGTTACAAAAAGTTGAGCTCGCCATTGTGACGGGTCATCAGGTGGAGCCGGAATTAATACTATTTGTGAGTTGGGTATAATTTGTGTCCAACTTTTCGAGTAACCTGATAAACCTACACTTAAAGTGTCAACAAAATTAGGTGTCCTGTCTAGGCCAAATATTGAATAGGGAAGTTGTAAAGCAAAATATGCTGATTGTGGCAATTGTGCACATACTCCTTTTCTATAAGTACTTTCTTGTGACCAAGTGTTGTAGCCAATTTTGGGTCCTGGTAGATTGGTACCTTAAAAAAAATGTTATAATAAATATATAATCCATGACAAATACTTTTTTATTTAATTAAATAAACTTACCAAATGTCACTTTTCTAGTATATAATGTCCCATTAATAGTGGGAACATTGTCATTACTCAATCCTGTTACCACAATAACTTTTATAAAATTTGTATCATAATCCAATTCATTTCTGAATGCCTTCATAACATACTTCTGTGTGGAATTAGTGTTGTTTTTTTGTACATAAATGACATCAAGTACCCCATCCATGTAGAAATCATAGAAAGTGGCCATTACAACATTATTGCCAAATGAATTGAATCTCTCCCATTGTACTTCAAAAGTCCTATGAAATTTACATCCTGGTAAGTTACATGCCATATTATGAAGCAAAAAAGCTTTTGTGTCTTTGCCATTGACAGGACTTAGTGTCATGAGTATATCAGGATATCCATCCATGTTGTAATCTCCACTTCTCATTGTAATTGTGTCTAAATAAATTTCGTCTCTAGGAGGGATAAATCTCCACAATGTCCCTTTACCGTCGTTAAAATCAACTTGAAGATCATGCCATTGCTGATTATCATATATTAAAATAGTACTATTAATACACTCTAGATCATAACATACTGGAATAACTAAATAAAATTGACCAGATAGAGCTACATCTATAAATAATGCCTGACCATAAATGGTAGCATGACCAACCAATAATTCAATACTACTGTTATATTTAAATCCAACTCCTTCATTTAACCATATCTCAACATCTAAAGCAGTTGTCACCAAGAGATCTGCAGCGTTGTCATCATTAACATCAAGAAAAGAATGTGAATGTGGCAGTTTTATTTCTTTTAATTTTTCTCCACTCATCAAGATTTCAGTTGGTGTAGATCTTAATTTATTAAATACCCAAAATACTCTTTGCTTTTGGCTGTTTATTCCAAATAAATCTAAAATCATATCTCTATTGTAGTCCAATATTAATGGTTGGCCAATTGATATTGCTTTTATTAAGAGTGCATCAGAACAATTTAAAGTAGGCATTCCACCCCACAGTATTCTCACTTCGTGTATGCTAGAGGTAACATTTTGTAGTTGTGTAGTTATAAGTATATCCATGTACGCATCTCCATCATAATCTCCGGGTACTATACTAGTTATCTTAAGATTATTAAAATTGCATGAGTATAATGAAGGTCTTAGAAACGGCTCTTTGTCGTGAGCAAGTAGCACTTCTATACTAGATGCATTAATTACGAAAGCATCAGTCAGCTCATCTGAATTGAAATCACCAAATGCAGCAATTAAACCTTCATTATTATTACCAAAAGAAGTTTCTGTCATATCACTAACGAATAAGCAATTAACGTTATTCACCACGACTACGACACACAACGAAATTAACAACATATTGACAATAAGGTGATACTACATTTAATTTGAAAACTGCCCTAATCAACTTAATTGTACCTAAGAATATTATTAAATTATATCGCCGTGTCACTTATTGTTTTAACATGTTTACACACAAAAACTAAATAAAGAAAAAGTTGACAGCCCTATTATCACAATTTACCATTGAAGAGTAGTGAGTACAGAAATGAAAAGTAACTATTCCAATACTCATAAAATCGACTTATTAGGCACTCTCATTAAAATAAAAAATAGAACTGAAAATTATTAAAAATAGTGCTCAATAACATATTTTTACACTGAGTAAAATTATATTATCGGATTTTATTGATGAAATACGGCAAAAACCACACTGTCCTGGCGGATTAAAAAATAAACTGTACTGTCAAGTGGCAACATCTGATAAAATGCTGTTGTATCGTTATTATTATATTTTGTAGCCTGTAGGTAATGTGCAATAAATGTAATTAGACTTATTTAGTTTTCATTGCATCTCTTTAAATAAACTATAAAAAGTGAATAAAGTAAAAGAATAAGTCATCTAAAAATATTTTTTGTAACTTTTGTTAGCTTTGGATCAATAGACTGCGTAAACATAAAATGGCTGATGGAGTGCAAATACTTCGGAGGAATCGTCCTGGTTCTAAAGCTAAGGTGTGTACTAGTGTCCGCAATCGATGTCAAGCTATAATTGTTTGCCTTTAAAAGGTATATTTGAAATTTATGTTAAAGGATTTCTGTCGATGGCCTGACGAACCATTTGAAGAAATGGATAGTACTCTGGCAGTACAGCAATTTATTCAACAAACTATAAGACGAGATCCGGCTAACTTAGAAGCTATTTTAAAAATGCCAGAAGCACAAGATGATGGTGTGTGGAAATATGAACATTTGAGGTATCAACAATTGAAAAATAATATTTATTAATATAAAATTAATTGATTAAAATATTTTTTTAAAATTTTTGACAAATAATCGATTTAATATTTATGTTCATAATGTTTTATTATTTATTTCTGCAAATTTGCAGACAATTTTGTATGGAACTGAATGGTTTAGCAGTAAGACTACAAAGTGAATGCAAACCTGAAACTTGTACTCAAATGACTGCTACAGAACAATGGATATTCTTATGTGCCGCTCATAAAACACCAAAGGAATGTCCCGCCATTGATTATACAAGACACACACTTGATGGTGCTGCTTGTTTGTTGAATAGCAATAAATATTTTCCAAGCAGGTAAAACCCAATGACAATACTAATTCTAACAAGTTTTGTTTAAGCTTAAAAGAATATGTAGAAACATAAAAAAGACTGTTAATTCCAAGAGGTGTGGATTAGTCAACTTATGTAATTTTTTTAAAACACCACTTACATTATAATATAATAATTCATATTAAGATTGTCTTAATTGTTTTTTCAGAGTAAGCATAAAAGAATCTTCAGTGGCCAAATTAGGATCAGTGTGTAGAAGAGTCTACAGAATATTTTCTCATGCATATTTTCATCACAGGTCAATATTTGATGCCTTTGAAAAGGAAACTCATTTATGTAAAAGATTTACATATTTTGTTACAAAATACTCAATAATTTCCAAAGAAATACTTATTCTACCCAAACTTGATGATGAAACTCCTATAAATCAGCCTGTAGGAGAATCAGAAGCTTGACAATTCACTCTTAATTATTGAGAGAGCAATGTATTCTATTCATAATAATAATATAGATATTTTTGACTTAAAATTAACCATTAGGTTTCATGTTTATTCTATGTATATTATTATTATATATATATATTTATTGACAGTTTCTTAAAACAAATTTAGAAGTTTAGCCTTGGAATCAATTTGTAATTAGCAATACTAGATTGCATTGGACACCATCCATATGATTATAATTTTATGTTGCATCAGTTATTTAAAAATTAATTTCATTAAACATTTGATTGCTTTTATAATTAGTTTTATTTATGACAAAAAAAAATTCTACTATGAAGAACCTTGAAGGCTGTCGTAGGTAGGAGCCTTTTAGTAGCTAAGTATAATAACTCACTTTAGCTGCTGTGTGAAAGTTACATTAAATCTTGCATGATAATTGCAAGACTGGGGGTACGGGTTGTCTGGAAAAGCCCTGAAAGTGGTCTTTCAGGTGGTGGTGCCCAAGAGTGTGTTGATCTCATGCAGATGGATAAATTGGTTTCCTTAGTTTTCATTGCAAAATGTAAATTCATATTAGTGTTGCAAAAGATATGTTAAAATCCATGTTTAATAATATCAGTAATCATGTTACCTTTATATAATATAAACAATAGTGGTTGTTCTTATTCTTTATTAATTACATCATAATTTAAAGTAATTATAAAAAAGATTTTAAAAATACATTAAATAGTCGTCATTTATCCTGAACGTTCTTTTCTGATTTCTTATGTTTAAATAGTTTCTTGACTTTTTGAGAGTGATTTTGCTTTGTACTATGTTTTTCCCAAAATTTTTTCTCTTGAGAATTTTGATATCTATAATATAAATAGCTTTATGAAATATTTTTAAAAGTTAATATTTATACTCTTATGAAATATTCAATCTTACTAATAAAAATTTCATAAATTGAAGGCTCATCTTGAAAATATTTTTAAAATATGATAAAATTGCAAATATAAATGAACACTGCACATACCCAAGTTGATTTAAATTATGAGCATCTTCTGTTGAAAGTAAAATATGAATAACAGGAATTTGTCTTTTAACAACAATTGTTTCTAATCCATCAACTTTTGGTTCCCAGTATTCTTCAACACTATAAATAAAATGTATTAGTAGTTTTTAAAAGTTTATATATTTAATTTGTACACGATGTCTCGAAAATTGTGTGGAAAGAATGATTTTAAGGTTCTGATGATTTTTTAAGGCTCAACAATATACTTTGCAAGAAAATACCATGGAGCTTTTTATTAAAATTTACCTTTTATAGGCCAATTTCGTCACTTGGTGTTGTATAGAGTATTGTCGCTTTAATATCTCTGCACATGAAATAGCTTTAGCAATTGCAACTCCAGCACCAGTCCACACAACAGCTGTTGCAGCTTTATCTTCAATGATTCCAGCTGCGTGAGATATCAAATTTGTCATTTTGCTTCCACCCTTTACCTGTAATGTAATTTATTTGAAATATAAAAAAATACATAAATATATAATAAACTTCTTATGTTTATTTTTAATCGTATAACCTGCATCCACAAAAAGTTGTCAGGAATATTGCTGATAGGTATTTTGTCTCGTTCCAATTCTTCTTCCACATTTTTACCTTTAAAGTAGTTGTCCATTAAAGTCTTAAAAAAACAATATTCTGTGCTGTTTTTTGATGTTTTAAGTACATACTAAATTCAACTGTCAGAACTTAATAAACAATAATGACATATCAAGTGTTGCCAAAGAATTAAGTAAACCTAAATTCCCCGTATGGAGCCTCTCCGCTCTCCGCATCCCTATACTATCTTACATGTTGGAAAATAGTTCCTATCTTAAAATATTGTCCTTAAAACAATAACTAATCTGTAATTTTAAAATATAAAACCCTTATTTTTTTTTCTTAAGATAGGTTTTGATTATTTTGTGAATTGTTTTTGTTTCAATATTTTATCGGTGCATCATCGATTTTATAAGATTGACGAATGACCGTGGGCTTAAAGGAACTCGGACCGAGCTCGTTTTCCAGTTCGAAAATATAACAAATTTGAATGACAACCGACAAAGAACAACTACACAGAATGTAACGCGATCAACAGATCAACGGTTGTCCATGAGAAAAGTACCCAGTAGAAGAGAGGCCACATTTTCGTGATATATTCGTCTGGGTACGTTAAACTTCATAATTTCCCTTTTCTCCGGCAACTTCCACTTGTTTCTCTGTACTGTTACAGGACAATAAATACCTTCGTTGGTCAAGTAATGTAGCAAAGGATTATTCGTATACAAATTGTCGAAATAAGTTATATGATTGACGTGCCTTGGTACTAGTCGTAACAATCGAATAACTGTATTCGATACGGCTCCGAGGACTGGTTCGCTAGGTAAACGGTCTATATCTTTAGCTCCTGAGTGAATCTCAAAATTGTAGGCATACCCGGACAGAGAGCATAAAATATAATATAATTTGAATTCCCACTTATGGGGCTTGCAGGGTAAGTATTGGTTCATAAAATGTTTAATTTTAGTGGAATACATTTGCTCGTCTAGTGATAGACGATGCTCAAATGGTACAATAATAAATCTCTGGTTCAAATAGTCTATCACTGGTCTTACTTTATGCAGTCGGTCGTGCTGGGGATGATCAATGGGCAAATGCTTAGAGTCGTCATCCACGTGAAAAATTTGTCGAATTTTATCAAATGTGTTGCGATTCATTGTTTGTGCTATAGGTTCAAACTTTGTAATGTTGATATACACTAGTAAAAATAAGAATTTCAATAAATTTACGTAATTCTAAGACAGTTACAGGTTCTAAATGAGCTGGCTCAATGAGAACAATTTTAAAATTTACCTACTCGAATCATGAATCGGTAGAAATGTGTAATTCTTTTTTCGAGAACTGACTACATTTAAATCGGTTTCTTTAGATATTTATATAAGTGTATGAATTTTTCACAACGCTTTTACAATCAAATGATGCGTATACTGTACAAATATTTTGATTTCGTAAAACTATCCTAGCACAAGCCTTGAATTGCCTAATGCACTTGAGTAGTACTTAATGTTAACAGAAAAGATTAAAAAATTTACAAGTAATATTTTGTACTGTTTTTTTAAAAAATTCCAAATACATGTAAAAAAATAATCACAACATTTTATTCGGACAGTTTAAGAAGCCAATAACACGAGACGATTGCAGCATTGGATTAAAATTATGTTTCTTGTGGGAAATACTTTTAGAAATAAAGTAAGCTAAAAAAAAGATATAGCTGTTATTTGTAACTACTATTTAACTATAACTACTTCTTATCAACAACAAATGCCAGGTGTGTGCACCTAAGTGAAAAAAAATTTGAGCTTGAATTATATCGCTGTAGTCGAGAAAGTCATATTATATAAAAATTATTTGTTGATTGCAGCTACATAGAATTTTTTTTTGTTCAATATTTCATATTTTTTTTAGACTATTAAAAACTACTCTATATAAATAAACATTTATCTATACAGAATTTTTAGAGTAGGTAGTGGAAATGATGTTTGTGTAATAAGTTAGAATGAACCAAAGGTTATCTTGTGCGATAAAAGGACAAATTAAGCCATGGCTAAACATTTAATGTAAAATCTTATAAAGTTTACATCTATGTATATTTTAAAATTTGAATATGCGTAGTTTCAAAAAGTTATCAGTGTTTATTTGCATTTTTTTCCCTGTGACGTCAGTAATTGGTAGCCCTTATGTAGTAAGTATAGATGAACGATGGATATGTAATATTAAACAATCTTGTCTAGATTGCCTTCAGTTGCCTCATTGTACCTGGTGTCCAACGGAAAACAGATGTTTTTCTGAATTTTTACCTAATAATGAACATTTTTGCTTAGAAAAACGAATACGCCATCCGCCGCATAGACGTGAGTATCACAAAATACACTATTTGACCTAACTTATTTTACTTTTTGAAAGATACGTAATAAATATTCATTACAATATTCATTTCAGTAAAATTCATGTTAATAATAATTTAAAATAAGCAATAATGTTGCGTTTTTTAGTGGGCTTAGAAGAGAACGCGGCATGCGCATGCGCAGGACCAGAGGTGGAGAATAGTTGTCCTCCGGGTGATTCAGAACAAAAATGTTCTGGACGCGGGAAATGTATATGCGGACATTGCTTTTGTGATGCAAACCCAGACCCGGTGCATCCCAGCAAGGTACATTTTTAAATAAAAATTACATAAAATTTCATTCATTTCATTTCATTTACATAAATTATATACAAGTTGTATGTTTAACTTATGCATTATGTACTCAGTACTAGTGATTTATAGATATACTTGGTGTTTCTCCGGCTTAGTTAGAGCTATTCTAACTCAAAAACATTCTAAGCAAGCAAATCTGTTATGTAAATATGTGAACACAAGAAAGTATGCAATTTTTCTAGATACATATATTCTAGTAATTCTATGTGTTAATCGAATAATGAATAAAATTACTTATTACAGGTAATTACTGGGGAATATTGTGAATATGACAATTTTTCTTGTGATGGACCGAAGTGTAATGAGGGACCGTATTACATTTTTCAAGAATCCGAGCTGAACACTGGAGAGGAATCAAAAAAATCATAAGCTTTTAACATATTAACATTTGAAAACTTTAAATTTATAATTTCCATAATAGAATATTTATTAGATAATTATAATTATGATGAATAAATATTTAGATGTGTTTATTGTTTTTAGTAAAATTCGCGATTATTTTTTTTTTCGAATGGACTTAATTGCTGTTGACCTGGATTGGTCTTAACAGCGTCACCGGGCGGGGAGGGGCGAGTGTAGCTCGCCCCTGAAGGTAAAAGACGAGCTTTGATGGACACTCAGTAAAATTCGCGAGACATAAGCTGAGCTTTGCGTCTGTGTGAGTGTTCAAATACTCACATGAACATTTAATGGAGGTGTAAAGTCACTTGCTTGGAATAAATCGGTTTCATCACCTGACGGAATGTATTTAAGTATTAGAAAATGTCATAGGAATAAAAAGTATTTGTACCTAAGTAATTGCAATAAAATATATTAAGACTTCTTAAGTTATTAATAACGGTAATTATACAAAAAACAATTATAGAACACAATTAGAGACCATTTGTGAAAGTTGTCAAAACCATTAAAGTAAAAAAAAGACAAAAAAAAACAAAAAAAAGATCCGACTATATGTAACTAAAAAGAACAAACCAAGCCCAACTACTTACTATAAGAATAACTACTGGTACGAGAGACTGACGAGAGTTGAAATAATTTTCACGTTTCCTTTAATACACAAAATATGATATGATTTTTGTATACGTCGATGGTGAATTTCTTACACTTGCGGTTGAGCAATACGAAAGAGCGTAAATGTGTTTAATACAGAATTCTGCATTTTATATTTAACTGTTAAATTCGATCAAATAATAATGTAGTTATAAAATTATAGGTAATTATAGGTATGTACCTATGACTGTGGCGCAGTGGCACGAGTGTGTGACTGTAAACGCCAAAGTTTGTTGCTTCAATCCACACTCGAGGAAATGAAATATTAATTTAAATGCATGTTTTCATTTCTTGGTGTCGAGACAAAGTGCGGCGTTGAGTTCCGCTCGCAATGCCTCCAGAGTTCGGCGGAAAATGGGAAGTGTCTTAACGCTAGGTTTCCTCTGCCTACCCTACTGCGCGTGGGATAAAAATGTATCATTAGGATTAACTCAATTTATTTCGACTTTCGTGAAAAGGGGAAAACTACTGAAATATTAACGTTATACACGCTCTACGTGTTAAAAATCTCAAAAAAATTGGATAAAAAGTAAGAATAGTGGTTAAAACAACTTTAAATTGTTATATATTCTAATCTGTAACTTAAAATGAAGCTAGCAATCATTTTTGAATACCTATTCAACAATACCCCATTAGGCATAGTTTGTAGATTTTTTGTTCATTTTCAACAATATGTCGCTATGGTGAATTTTAATTACTCTCACGTGCTCAGTGACACTCGCGGAACTAAAACAAATGGATTGACGCAATAATTATCAAAAAGGACAAAGTCGTTTTGTCACTACGATGCCTTATAGAAATACACATACATATATATATACACATACATACATATATATATATACATAGACTGATAAATAAATTACTCTCCTTTTCGTTGCGTAGTTGGGTAATAAAAATGACAAATGTTGTTATTTGGTTTTTTAATAAATACAGTGTAGGTAAGTTGAGATATGATGTTGTGGAGCTTAGTGGTCAGGGCAAAATCTAAACTAATTTTGATATTTAATAAAAAAACCGGACATGTGCGAGTCGGGCTCGCCAACCACGGGTTCCGTAGAAAAATGAGATGTCTTGAGCTTTTTCTAAAATTCAAGTTAAATTTGGCCCTTTCATCTGAAATCTCACATAAACCAGCGGCTTTAATATCAAATTTTAAGGCTGTTATTTCATAGGAATAAATCACAAATGTTTAGTTTCAGATTTAGTCTTTAACTAGAACTAGTATTACCTGTAGATGCTAGCTGGGAATTTCATAATTCTACATCAACCGGAAATATGCTATGAAATAATATTTAGAGGCCGTCTTGGCGCAGTGGCACAATGGTAGTTGTTCTTTTAGAACACTTAACTAGCGATGGATTACTAGCTTTTCTTGATACATATGATATTTTTATGATTGAGGTGTTTTAGTTCGACTCACTGTTCCCTGTCAGCTCCTCTAAACTCCTTCAACGTCAATCAGGAGCAACTTTATATATTATATTCCATATAGCTCTACATATATTTAAAATAATATTTGAAATACGTATTTTGTTTTTATTATGGATTTATCCCGCCTGACACGGAAAAAAATGCCTTTGAATATTGACCTACATTCGGTAGAGAGTTGCTAAAATGCGCTCTGCATTTAAGCGAAGACGAAATCCGATCGCTGGTTTATAATAGAAAATAAGAAAAAAGTCTTAGTTTAAAGAGAGAGAGAGATCTCGTGGCAATTAACGAATTGATATGAGGCGGGCGTCTGTCGCAGATGGCTCATCGAGCTCAAGAGCTGCCGTTATGGTTCCGCGAAATTAGATTTCAACGAGTCCATTTTCTTTTCTACGAGTTTTCTGCATCTTTATTCCCGCGGAAAATCGAACGCCTCGACAAAAACGTTAAATGACTGTCAAACCAGAAATTGATCGTTACACCACTCTACATTTAAATATTTTCTAAATATCTACTTTGCATTGCAATCCAAAATTCA
Organism: Heliconius aoede; assembly: GCA_037355905.1. NCBI lineage: Eukaryota > Metazoa > Arthropoda > Insecta > Lepidoptera > Nymphalidae > Heliconius > Heliconius aoede. The sequence goes on along the minus strand of JBAIZZ010000350.1, from coordinate 559,346 downwards.
TATATAATAATAGCATTTTATATGAGTAGGTTTTTTACTATCTTTAGACACAAGCAAAAAACAAAAATATTTAAAAAATACCCTACGTAAATACATTTCATAGAATAGAGTATTTTAATTTATTAATCTATCTAAATATGTGTAATTAAAGTTGCGACTAATGAATTGTAAATTATAATTTAAAATTTGTGCAAATCAATAAGATTGTAATTACCTATCTGAGTTGTACATTGAATGCAATTCGTTTCATATTATCTGTAATTAATCGTTAAAATTATCGATTATATAATTATATCATAATTATATAATTATAATCGTTGGTTTACTTAATTATTCTAATAATTAATAATTTATATTAGTTACAATTTATAATAATTCAAAAGAATTCGGGGAAAATTTAGTGCGTTCTTCATAACTTACTTTCAAATTTACTTTAACACCATACTTATTACTTACTACAGCCGTCATATATTATTATATTCTCACGCTACAACTCCAAATATAATAATAAAAATCTCAAATAATAAAATAATAAAAACTGTTTATATTAATATTTGGAATTATAATGAATACAAACAACGCTATCATTCGCCTACATTGGTGACAATTATTACTTGTATAAATGAGTTTGATAGAACTAGCAAGGCTATGTTCTCTTATTGAAATGATAAACTAACTAGAGCTTACCTCAATAGTTTATATTCATACTGACGGAATATTTATCAGGTTTTTAAATGTTTTTATTTATTTTTAAATTTCTAGCTTCGCGCTGTACACCGCAAATAGCAAGACGGACAGAGGGAACCTAGTGTTAAGACACTCCGCTTCTATTAAGACACAACCGATTCCCACTTTCTATCGAATTCTGGAGGCATTGCGTGGGTGGCGGAACTCAAGCACCATAGTGTTCGTATTTATTTTCAAACAATAATATCTATAATTTATTAAAAGAAACTAATAAGCATTTGAACATGAATCCTAACTAAATCCTAGATAAATAAAAACAATAAAAAATAATTCATTCATTCATTCTACTATTGATGAATATAATATAGTAATAAATATTGGCATAGGAAACGTCTCATATCATCTCATAATTACGATAGGTTTATATTATATTGTAAATACATGGTAATGTTTGTTATGCTTATTTTATTAATTGAATATATCTTTTATTTTATAATTTTTATCTTTTATTATTACTTAAAAATTATAATAGTATTCTGCTTTTTTACACTATATAAACTATAACTGTTGCAAATTTTATATATTACTATTACGTACGCAATTTATTTGTAAAAATGGGGTACGAATATGAGAGTATCTAGCGATATTTTCTGGGGGGAGGTTGATGAACTTTGTCTTTGAACAAGCTTTTTCGTATAAATGTAGATTTTTTTATTATGCTGATCAAATTTTCTGGGGAGGGGGATATACAATTTTAGCTTCACATATTAATATAGAGATAAATACCAAAATAAAACTAAATAGATACGCGTAACACAATTTTAATTTCATAATTATATCGGAATGCAGCCCCAGCGCGGCTCGAAGCGGCGGGAAATTTGATTATGCTGGAGCGCCTAAATTGTTTTACACTCGATCGGTACCAGACCATGCACACGAATGGCAAATGTCGAGCTGTCTACAATCCTATTGTGTCATGACCGAAATAAATTCTCATCTTGAACAAGTTTACGCAATTTCCATAAATTGAAAATAATGTGAATGTGGAAAAATACATGGATGTACTCGCACTAGGTCCCGTTCATAAAATATATGTTGTTGCTGTTTTTTTTTCAGCTTCACGCTGTATCCCGCTTGTAGCAGGGCAGCCTAGTGTAAAACACTCCGCTTTCCATTTTCCTCCGGCGTTGCGTGTTGAGAGGCGAAATTCAACGCCGCGCTTTGCCTCGATATCTCGATATATATTTTTTCTTTATAGGAGAAAATTCGTTTAGTTAGGTATTAGATTCAATTTAATTGGGTTCATCGTTGTTGCAACATTCAACAATCATATCAAATTTAGATGAATAGCGGAGTACGGATTGTTCTTTGAGTTCTCTCCGCCTATCTGCTATATATATAAGCGAGTTACAACGCGAAGCTGAATATAAAAAAAAGATTAAAAGAGAACAAACGTGACCTCCATATTAATTTCATAAGATGTCAATGGATCTAAAGTTATATGCGTGTTAGGTATAAGAGCAGATATCAAGCACAATGAAGGAGATCACACATAATAATATGCCATTGGTATTCTGGAGCGGGGAGGAATGCACGTTCCGACGAGGCGACTTCCCGGCGTGCCACTGATGACACCCGCCACCCTATGGGAAAATCTTTACCGCTTTCCTTCGTATAAAACTCTTTCAAATACTTTAAAAATGTTATATATCTTTTTCATATAAAATATGTTTCATATTTAAGTATGTTTATTAAAAAAATGTTATATTAGGTTATAGGTAGGAGATAAGTTTAAATGAGTATTTAAAGAAGCCCTCTAAACCTGATGGGTTGCAAGCACCAGGCACTGCTCTGAGCGCCTCTCGTATTACTTGTTAATCCATGGAATGCTAAGTTACTATTTTTTTTTTTAAATAATTTTAATAACATTACAAATACACACAATAAGTAGGTAATCGCTTTTTTCAGCCTCAATTAATGAAAGTAGGTAACTTTTAATTTATCTATTACATAGTAACGTAAAATAGTATAATACTTTGCATAAAATGTTATAGAAAAGATTATACATTATACTTAAATGTTACTGAAATTGTATACTGAAAAAGGTCAAATAAACATACAGAAATAAGTTATATAGGGTGTTATGCGATCGACGGATCAACCGTTGTCGATGGGCAGACGACTAGACAAAAATGCGATCTCTTATGTAAATATCTAAAAAAAAATCCATTTAAATATATTCAACTCTCGTAATAAGAATAAATAAATATTTTTTATGTAACAATGTGTTTTTATATTGTCTATACACAAATAAACACACATCGTGTATATATATATATATATATATATATATATATATATATATATATATATAAATAATATTTTTACGGATACATTTGTAGGTCTACTACTATTCTTTGGCTATTACCCTACTCTACATATAGATATTCGTAACCACAATGAAGGTTTAGCTGACTCAATGAAGTGGCTGTGGAGGGCGATCGCCGCGTCTTCTGGCGAAGGCGGGCGGGCTTTCATTTACATTACATTTTTGTATTATATTTAAAAAAATCTAAATAAATTTATTAGCATATAAAAAAACTATTATCTTCATAGATATTTTTATACGTCACTTTACACACATTAAGTAAATACCTATACAATTCGTTTTCAAAATGCGAATAGATGTGCGCTCATATATAAAATATGACTATAGAGTAGATTTTATATATTAAGTCGATATATATTTAATAGTTATGTAAATTACTTAAGTCCGGTAGGTTAATAATAGATAATTAAAAGTTATGCTCATTTACTAATTACATTAGGATAAAAGCGAATAGTACTTAAGTTGATAACTCAGTACATCTCCAACCTAAGGAGTCAACGCTCAACATACGCGTTCGTTCCCCGCGCGCCGCCCGCCTCTCGACCAAAGAAGTGCTGTCGCTTGATGGTAGAGTCAGTCAGAGGACGCCGCACCGTCGACACTACACCATATACTCTGATGCGGCTAGCTGCTTTCTCACAGACGTCATATTAAAGTTCTTAACCAAAAATCATATCATAAAATCAAAAACAATGGATTCGGAAGAGTTTCGTGTAAGGGGTAAGGAGATGGTGGACTATATATGTACCTACATGAACACGTTACGGACTCGTCGAGTAACACCATCTGTGGAACCTGGATATCTTCGGGCAGCCCTCCCTTCAGAAGCTCCCATGCATCCTGAATCCTGGGATGATGTGATGGTTGACGTAGAGAACAAGATAATGGCCGGTGTCACCCACTGGCAACATCCTCACTTTCACGCATATTTCCCGGCGGGTAATGGATATCCTTCTATTCTTGGGGATATGCTCTCTGCTGGGATTGGATGCATCGGATTCTCATGGGTAATTATAATTTCTTTATTTTTTTTTCTAAAATTTTTTGTGTCTTTATGTTGTCTTTTATAAAAAATATCATATGAAATACATATTATTATTCAGGAGATAAATAATATGAAAAATTCAAAATTCATTTAATCAAATCATTATCATGCTTAAACTGTAGGTGCGTGATCGTGTGTTCAGTGTGTTCGGAGCTTTTAAGCATGAATAGAAACTTTAGGCATTATAATATTTTTCCCTATCAGTTATATTGATCTTTATATAAATATTACGACTTGCAATTTTGTCCATTCAATTTGTAGAGATTGTTTATCAGTTACGGTCTGATTTTATACAATACCTTAAAATAATAAAATTGTAATGGCTTTTCTTTTAAAGCATAGTTTTTCATATTTGTCAGCAATATCAATATTTTTTTATCGAACAATCACTTCTTCGAAACTATATTTATATATATAAAGTAGTATTTTTGTCGTCTATTTGTAAGTAGCATAGCTTTCAATAATCATTTATTGCTATTACATACTAAAAAGAAACTACATACAACCACCTAAAATATGTATATACATATATAACGATCTTCGGCGACCAAATCTACTTCACTTATAAGCCTACTTAAAAGTCGGTAAAATCTTTAATAATAACATTAATATCTGAGTTATAGGAACATCGCAATTAGGTTATTTGTTATTATATTTAGTATGTATATCATTAAGTATAATTTAAAAGTAGTTCAGGACCTTTTTTATAATTTTGCACAAAAAATAATTTAAAAAAACTTAAGTAACAAATCTTAAGGGGATGATTTTTGAGTTTTAAAGTTTTTAAAGTCATGTCGAAGTGCTCTAACAAATTAAAGATTTGATAATTCTAAGATAAAGTCGTGAAATTTACTTGTTAACCGATCAATATCGTATTTTAGTCTTAATTCAGTTATACAATTTTTAGTACGGACCAAATTCATAGTGAAATTAATCCAGCAAATATTATTGGCAGCGTATGTCAATAGTATAACTATAGAGTGATTATTGATTGTACGTATACACTGCAGAGCCCACGAATAGTAGTTTTAAATAAATGATGGCCCGTCTAACTGTGTTAGTTACCTGTTGCATGTATGATCATAAAGTATATATGAAATAATATTAACCTGCATATTGTTAAATTATTATGATAGAATACCTACCTACCTACCATGTACCCATGTGGGCGTAGAAGGCGCGGCTTCGCCCGCTTGTTTTACACAACAATTTATTTTCTCGTCTAAATGACTTTCGTGATCTAATAGCATTATCATTTTAAATCTAATATTTATCCATTGATAGAGAAATTTTCAGTTCATTGTAAAAAACACATTTATTTTTTAGCAAAACAAACCTAAATGGAAGTTTATATAAAATATAACAATGACAACTGCATTGAAATTGCTTAATCCGATTCTGAGACTAGCGTAAACAAACACATAGACAACCAGACAAAGAAACAAAATTTTTTAAATCATTGCTATGGGTTTTCTTACATTAATAAATGCTCCTAATAAAAGATTTTTTCTTATATCTTCCACGAGATATCGGACACGTATAAGTTGTCATATGAATATAATGTCTTTACATTATATTAGGTGATGACTACAATATACAATGTCGAGGTAAATAGTTATAACAGCATTCTTTTTGTTTCAGGCGGCAAGCCCTGCGTGTACTGAATTAGAAATAATCATGTTAGATTGGCTTGGTAAGTATGCTCATAGAAGTTATAAATATTGAATTACTTTTAAATTAACAATAATCTATATATATATAAAAGAGATGTTTCCACTGACTAAGGTAGGACGCGCGCAGCGCCGTTACTGCTGATGGTAGAAACGTGAAATTTGTGAATGTTATTGTGAGGCGAAACAGGGGTGGAAATTTTGCATGAGAAAATCTTTAAATTGCCATCGATTTTTATAAAATTTTAAATTTCTAAAACTCTTAAGAATATTTCATTGAACACGTGTTTCGTGGTTTATTAGAATTCACCATTCACCACCTAAACTCTAAAATATTTTCATAAATATATTTAATAAATATTAGTATAGTTCAAGCGGGCGAAGTCGCCCAGGTCGGCGAGTTATAATAAAACGCTATAAAGCTCAATTTTTTTTTCAGGAAAAGCTATCGGGCTACCTTCATCATTTTTAACTTACGGAGAGGGAAGCAAAGGGGGTGGTGTGATAGAGGTACATGCAATATTTATAATTCAATTAATAATAATTTGGTTAAAAACATCTTATAAAATACATTACTATGACTTATTTGCACGCCTAAGTTAGTATGTGGATATGCTTCGATGATTTTCTATGAAAAAAGTAATAGAGCATAATATGTCGAAGCCACTCTATTGAATATTCAGTAAAGATTATGTTTGTTCCATCATTAACGGATTATTCTTAACATTTTAATTTTCCATGACACAATTAGGATATTGTATATATAAATATATTTTTTATGTCGATGCAGGGGTCAGCCAGTGAGTGCGTCCTTGTGTCGATGCTAGCGGCGAGGGCTGCGGGTATCAAACGCTTGAAGCATCAGTTCCCCACTGTAGATGAGGGCCTTTTGCTGTCCAAATTAATAGCATATTGTTCTAAAGAAGCTCACTCATGCGTTGAAAAGGCTGCTATGATTTGTTTCGTCAAATTACGTATCTTACAGCCTGATGAGAATGGAAGCTTAAGAGGTGACACTCTAAAAGAGGTAAATCCCACTTAAATTGTTACTATGAAACGATATCGTACTAATTATATTTCAAATTAAAATTAACTTATTTAGATGAGTAATTGATTGCACATTTAATGAAGATAATTTGATATAAAAAGAGTACATTAGTCATGAGGCCAGTCGTAGCGCAGGGGCACAAAGTGTCAAAACGCGACTGGTTGTAGGTTCGATCTTTACTCGAGGAAATGACATATTTATTTAAATTTATATTTCTATTTCTTCGCTTTGATGCAAGGCAAGCGCGGCGTTGAGTTCCGCCACTTAACACGCAAATCCTCCATAATTCGCCGTAAAGTGGTAAACAGAGTGTCTTAACACTATCTACCCTCCGTCTACGTTGCTGTGTGCCGAAAACAGCGTGAAGCGGATTAAATTGGTAGACGAACTAACCAAGTTGACTTCGATTAGACTTAGATATTAACCGGGCGATAATTGAAAAAGCGGGTCGAGTCATTCTGAGAGCTCGGCGCCGCCCCGCGTCGGACGCTTAATGAATCGTCAGTAGATTCCGGAAATACGTGGAGGACCGAGAAGCTCGTATTGTGCGGCACTTTCTATGCTGAGAATACTGAAAACTCATCATTCAACCCTCTTATGAAAGAAACGATTTAAATAAAACCCGTTCAGAATCCAATTAATTTTCTTTAATAAACGGAATGTGAAATCTTTAAATAATATTGGTTTAGAATAATTAAGAAACTTTATTTTATGAATTGTATAAAATTTTCTGTAGTAATATTATTAATAATTAATATATAAAATATTAATGATTGTTTTAAAGGCAATGGAGGAGGATGAGGAGGCAGGGTTAGTGCCATTCTTCGTATCAACCACACTGGGAACAACGTCTTGTTGCTCGTTTGACAACCTGGCTGAAATTGGACCAGTAGTTCGCAAGTTTCCGTGTGTCTGGCTTCACGTGGACGCTGCATACGCCGGTGGCTCCTTTCTCTGTCCTGAACACAAGTATCATCTCGCGGGAGTTGAATATGCTGATTCATTCAACACAAACTGTAATAAGTTCATGCTCACCGCCTTCGACTGTTCGCTTCTGTGGGTTACAAATAGATACTTACTGACTTCGGCCCTAGTCGTTGATCCACTTTATCTCCAACATTGCTACGACCACACCGCGATTGACTATCGTCACTGGGGTATACCTCTGAGCCGCCGTTTTCGATCGCTCAAACTGTGGTTTATGTTGAGAAGCTATGGCATCACAGGTCTGCAAAAATACGTGCGTCGACATTGCGAACTCGCTAAATATTTTGAAAAATTAGTGAAGAAAGATGAAAGATTTGAAATATGCAATCAGGTTATGGTACGTATACAATAATTAAAACTGAATGAAGATATAATATTACCTTTATCTTACTATATTAAGAATGTAAGTTTTTCTTGTGAGTAGTTTGTAAGTTTTGAATCTAGATAAATAATAATATGTATATTTAAGTTGATTAAGTAATGTTGAAATTATAAGTACATTTCAGCTGGGGTTAGTCTGCTTCCGACTGATAGGAGGACCTGGTGAAACGGCTGAACAAGTTGATGAATTGAATAAGAAACTCTTGACTAACATGAATGCATCTGGAAAAATTCATATGGTCCCAGCGATGGTGCGAGATAAATTCGTCATTCGTTTTTGCGTTGTATCCCAGCACGCAACACGCGAGGATATAGGTATATATTTAATGATATAATAAAAATACTTACCTATATGATACCTACATAAGTATAATTAAAAAAAAACAATTGCTTTTACAGAATTTGCTTGGGATGTTATAACAGACTTTGCAACGGAATTATTGGAAGGACCTGATAAGGAAAGGGTATGTACTAAAGAAACAGACATACTTCTACACCTACAGGCGATTACCACAACGGAGCCACCACCACCACCACCTGACCAAGAAACTGAATTAAGGCCTTCTACAGTGTCGTCATTAAATAATAATGTATTCCTTCGCGTTAGTCGACGAATCTTATCCTTTTGGATGTTAACTTGGACTAATCTCCTCACTTGGTCATGACAAATATTTCACCAAACCCATGCGTCGCAGTTGTTTTCATCAACGCTTCTCATTTTTAAAATAGGCATTATATTTTTTAAGTATTTACTTTCAATCATCCCATTGATTATTATAGCATAAAAATTTTATCTGATGTTTCATAAAGAATCAGTATTACCTAATTATTACCATTGTCTTCACCAATTCAGGTAATCCTAATTGATAACCTCATAAGTATTTTTTATCTCAAAAAAATGTAATTTATAGTTTGGAGAACTAAGTAATTATATTGAATACGTATATGATTATAAATTATTTTTCTCTACATTTTGAATGTTTCTTAAAATTTCAATTGATATGACGTGCAAGCTGAGGATATTCCAGGTTTATTGCAAGCCTCCCTGCTCTGTTGTCCGACAACTTGCAAGGCAAAGGGGGTTTCAAACGACTGACATACTTACTGACAATGCATACATTTACATTGTTGAATGAGTGTATGTAGTATATGTATTGGTGGCCTACGTCTAAGGCGTCGTACTCGTGGCATCTGATAACGCGAGCTATTTCCGAAAAAAAAGGCCGTGTCTACTCTCCGGATATCGTTGTACTGCAAGGTATGTAAAATATATTTAAAATGAAATATTGTAAAAAAAACACATTTACTCTTCAATTAGGTTTATAAAATTATAACACAAGATACATGGGTAGAGACCTATATAGCATTTTTTTTAAGTTATATAAAAATCTACTTAATCATAATTGTAATGAAATAACCAAATCATATTATTAAATTCTAAAATTTTATAAATAAGTATTAAGGTGTTATGACTTTCTTAACAAATAATGTTAATGTTAATAGATTATCTGGTACTTTACTACTAGTTACTACAAGCAACACTTTATCTTCAAATAAACAATGCACTTAAAAACGTTATCAAGAAATTAATTACATATATTTTTTTAATATAGGACCTGAATGAAGAGCGTGCACGAAAGAACCGGGCTGCTCTTGCCCACAAACGTTCGTTCTTCGTACGTATGGTCAGCGATCCGAAGATCTACAATCCTGCTATCAACATGACTCCGCCCCCGGTGCCCGCCAGCCCTGGCAGTCCCACCCCTGCGACACCCGCCACGCCAGATACGCCTTCCGAAGCTGACTCTGTACAACTCGTGCCATCGACTCCGTTAGTTCATATAGCTTTAAAAAATTGTCATTTAATAATAAAAAAAAAATTACAGAAAAGATGTGTTATATTAAAGAAACAAACCGTTCATCATCATCATCAAATCATTTTTTAAAAAGCTTTTAATATTTCAATGATATTCATATATATCGCAAAATATATCTAGAAACGTAACGATGTCATTTTAAATTTACAATAAAATGACAGTACAAAAGTTGGTAGTTCTTTGTTTAAGGCTTTTAAATGTAGTAACAAAGGCTAGAGTTACTTAACTGTCTGCTGTGCATCAAAATGACTTTTTATTTTTTTCCTCAAAAATACGTTTAGCTACGTACGAGTCCAAATTTCAAAACAAATTTTCACGTAATGAGTTCTAGCTTCATTGAAGTCGCCTTGTAATTGTAGATTGTAGACAAAGAAGCTTATTATATATAAAATAACAAATGAGAAAATTCTATTTGTTTTAGGAAACAATCATCTTGGATAAGTTGGCCCCTCGCATTCTTCTTCCAAAGTGTCGACCACGACGGTAACGATGTACCACTGAGGTGCGTATTTTGTTATATTCGTTCATAATTTAGAGATTTAACCTCGACAAGAGCGACTTTCATATATTTAAAATTAAAAAGATTTTTTACATTTTCACGGTCTATCCCGCATATGAAGCAGAATAGAGGGAAATTAGCGGAAAGTTCAGAAAGCTCCATTTTCCGACGAATTTTCGATTTATTGTTGTGTTGAGTGGCGGGACTCAACGCCGCGCTTCTGCCTTGGTACCAGAGCGAAGAAATAAAAATAATTCATTCCCCTAAGTGGGAATCGAATCTACAATCGTCAAGTTACAGTCGCACGCTTGTGCCTCAAAAGATATGTAATAATTGATAATTTTATCGTATGTTTTTAGCTTAAGATGCTAATATCAAACTTTATTCTGATAGTAATATATTTTATCGTAGATTCCGCCATCTTGACACCATGGTACGTTTGAAGAGTCCTAACCAAGGCAGACGTGGCTCTTCGCCAGGAGCTTCTCCGGAGCGCCGCGCGCCGTCACCCTCTGCAAATTAAGACACAGTGCTTGCCCACTCGACGTTCATTACCCACTATTCTATCAATAAATAATATGAGCATTCTAATGGTTTTCATTTAAATCAGTGGTTTCACATTTTTTTCTGCTACTGTGAACGCAGTTGATTTTATCCGATAGTGAGGATAATTTTAAGCTAAACCCAGAACTTTTATGCGTAATCAAACAATTCCCCACTGCGCCGTAATGGCGTACTTTCTTACAAAAATTAGTTTAGTAGGTACAAGTCCAAATTCCAAAACAAATAAAAACACATAATAAAAATATTTTACTGGTTTAAAAATTTTTGTACAATGAGCTCTTAAAGCTTTCACAAAATCGCCTTGTAATTAAAGTGTAACGTAATCAACAATTCGAGGCTTTAACAGAACTTATATTTCTGTGTAGGCCAAATTACCAATAAGCTTGTATAGTGTATATCTTCTATTAATACAAATACAATATGTTATTCTAGAGGACCTCTTTCTTCGTCCGCTCCAAGTCTAAAAGTGCATCTCAAATTTTCCGACCACATAAAGCATTATTTTAGTAGTGTCCTCTGGTGGTAGTTCTATAAACTTATTTTCAACAATATCCTTTAATTAAACAAACAGATTGATTTACATTTGTATACTAAAGTATTGCGAATATTAAAACTATAAATATAAAGTTTTTCTGATTGATATTTGTAAACGTATTAGTTATAATTGGATTTACAACGCAGCTTACTAGAATAATGTTGTAAAAATATATTAATTTATTTCTTTATTATTTTCTTGATGTAGAAGGTTAAGACAAATTTAGATAAATATTAATGATTTTTTAATAATAAAACACCCAAGGTGATAAAAGAAAAAATGGTTAGGCATCATGAGATGCCTGGCAGATGTGAAACATGGTGTTTCACAAATAATATGCATAATACTTGATTACTGTAGAAACTAAATACAGCATAATGAAAAAAATTGTATTACGAATTTCGACAGAAAAAATGTGATATTATTTTATAAACATTTATTTAGATTTCATATAAAAATTTGGTATACATAGATATATAAATTTACCCTAGTATAGGATGGCGACACGTCGCCGCACCTTACATGCGCCTATAGATATTTCACTTCATGAAGTTTTTTGCCTTATAATTAAATATTTAATTACAATACATGCTGCTTCATTTCTCCATCCCAAGCTACAGTATATAGAACATTATTATTTTCAGTATCCCACGCCATTCCTCTTACATAATTGTTATGCAAATTTCTATTTTCATAAGCCAAATTTAATTTAAAATCCTTCTCAATACCAAAAACTGACACAATTTTGTTATCACAACAGACTGATAGCTGATTAGATCTGAAACAGAAAGATTACTTATAATGGATATATGATTGTAATTGAATAGTTTTGAAATACAATAAGGAGTAGGCCTTTCATCAAGTAGTTTTAGAAGGTGAATTAATTATATATTTTAATTTTCCCATTTTAATGTATTTTGTGAGATATTTTATGTATCATAATATTTCAAAATTGACTAATTGATTTTATCTCTCTTTTATAGTGATAAACAAGCGAAGTATGTTTATTTAATAATAAATTGTTACTTACTGAGGTGAAATAGATATTTTATGAACAGCAGCAGGAAATTCTCTAAGTTTTTCTGAAGTCAATGGGTTCCTAATATCTATTAGGCTTAGACTGCCAGCTTCATCTCCAAATATTATATGGTTTTCATTAAGCCATTGCAAACATCGCACTCCACAATCATTTTTAAGAACATCTAAAACAATAAGTATTATTTTATAAAATATAGCAATTTTCGTGACCCAGTAGCATAGCGCTTGACTGTAAGTGTGAAAACAAAATACAATATCTACAACAAAGATAGGATAATTCTTTACCTATGACTGGCTCTGCAACATTCTCATCCCATAAATATATACTGTAGTCCATAGAACCAGTTACAAAACTAGATACAGATGATGGTCTAACTGAAACTCCATATATAGATCTGCTATGTGCTGCAATGTAATTTCTTATACATATCAAATCTGTGGTATCCCATACCTGCCAAGTGAAATATAAATATAATTATACAAAATAATTGTTTTCCAAAAGAAATTTATACATAAATACTTCTTGGTTACTAACGAGGTAACTAAAAAACCATTTGAACCTAATCCTGCATGTTGCAAGGTTTCTACAGAGTAGAGTGATATTCTATGCCTTACTTTGTCATTTCAAATTGAGGCATAGAATAGAAAGACAAGAGAGAAATTATAAATAAATCATTACCCCAAATGTGGATTGAACAAACAACCATGTTCACAGCCTGACAGTGAAAAAATGCAACTAACATTTATCATATAACAATTAAAAATAATCAGATTTAATATAATGAACATTTTTACCTTAATATTTCCATCATTACCAACAGTCACATATTCCTTATTAGACACCAAGCAATCTAAACCTAGTACAGCCCCATCATGCTCGGCAGCTGACATATCCTCATTCCATATATTCCAAGCCTCATCTTGTTTAGATGACCATATGCTTATAGTACCACTGTCATCACATAGTAGAACCTGTTAATTAACAACTTATGTCATAGTACATTTCAAAATACAAACATAATTTTGGAACTGCTGCTATAAATATATTTTGCAAATTTACACCTAACATGAACATGTGACTACACACTAAGCTAGTGTCTCCAGGCTAGTACCTCCAAGCCCTACTCAAAGCTGGTCTCATTACCCTAGTAATGTCCCCAGCTTGGACCAGGAAGGCAGATTAGTAAAAAAACGATGAAATAGGTCTGATTTATGGGTGGATCATTTTGCTCTCATTGATTTTTTTTTACATATTGAAAAATATTGTGTTAAAATAATTATAAAATAAAATGTTTTTTTTTTTACTTATGAAACCTTTACCTTACTAGAATTTTCGATGAAACAACCGTCAGCAGTACCATTAGTTAAATAGATGTCTTTTTTTGAAGTATTTCTATTATTTCTGTCGACATCTTTTTTAAATATGTTTGCACCACCATTCCAAAATCGTCCAGTGAGTTCAGAACATCCAATTAAAACAGTCCCGTCTAAAAAATATTATATTTATATTGACCATATAACCAAACATACTATAGAATTTTTTACAAAGCATTATAACATGCAATTAAAAATTTACCCTCGTGAAGACGAATATAATCAAAATATGATTGTGTGGTAGTCCCAGTTGTGTCAGTCCGATATATTTCTGCGTTTAAATGCGGTGGAACTATCTTGTTGCTGTTATCCATTATTATGTTGATGTGTTTCTAATATTTCAAGATAGGTTAGATGGATTCGTTTTTATTCTATTTGATAACTTTTATTACAGTAAAAGTGTTTTCACGATTACAATTAACTTTTTAAATAAACGTTAATTAAATTTTATTTTTATCGTAATTATTTTATAGGTACGATTGAAACTTGTAAAGTTCATTAAATAAACAATCGAATAGCCGATACCTTAAAGTTTAAACCCATCAAAGACAAAAATGTTAAATGTCAAATTTGATAATATGACACTACTTATAACTTATTATTTATAAATTAAAATTAGTAGTCTTAAAATTTAGTGCTTATTAATGTTCGTATTTTGACTTCTTTGTACATTTTTTTGTAAATATATTTAATGTAACGGAATTAAACTAGAAAATAACCTTAATAATAAGTAGATTATACTAACCCAGTGATTATCAAAATTAATTGTACCTATATATTTTGTGTTGTCCTTTTCTTAATAGGTAGTGGCAATGGCTAATAAGACCTATTTTTTCTTGAATACCGTTAATCTAGTTTCTTAAGTTTATTTTATCTATAACTGACCAATCTTCATTCTACGTTATATTGACAAAGCGTTCTATGGGCACGCCTAAAAGCCATAAAATAAAGGGTCAATCTAAATTTGTGAATAGAGATTTAATGAAATATCGAAGATTCAAAATTCAAATACAATGTTTAATCGAGAGGACCTCGAATATGTATTTATATTTTTTTGTAACGATATTTCTAAAAATAACCATTACTTATGAGTGTGGCATATAAAATCGAATTGTAAATGATAACCGCCGCCTACGACCCCATGCGACACCAGAG
The DNA here is from genome assembly GCA_037355905.1 of Heliconius aoede. Lineage (NCBI taxonomy): Eukaryota > Metazoa > Arthropoda > Insecta > Lepidoptera > Nymphalidae > Heliconius > Heliconius aoede. Next base: position 544,097 of record JBAIZZ010000350.1, on the reverse strand, counting down.
GAGCCACAGGTGCGTTGCCGGCCTTTAAGGTGGGATTGGGCGCCGGGGCCCAGCATTACCTAATCCAAAACGCACTGGCAAAAGTCACTACTTTACGCCGGTTTTAAATGCCGGGGGTGGTATTAATCCGGTCGAGTCTGCTCAAGCGTGTTGCCATTACTGGCGACGTGACTCTACCACACGTACTTTAGTCGCCTCTTGCGACACCGACAGTACCAGGATGATCCTATTCTAGGCCGGGATCACACGGCGAGAATATAAAAAATATAAAGTATAAGTAATAAACGAATAAAGTAGTAATGAATTTATATGCAAATTAATAATACGTAATGTATAATTTTATTTGACTAAAGGTAAAACAAGCACTGGGCTCTTATAAATTATACACATTTACGAACTTTAATAATTTATAGCTAATTAATCATTATGTGAAAGATATTTTTGATAACAGAATATAGCTTCTCGCTATATCCTGAAAAGTTACGACTATGCCAGACTTAGAATTATACTGTAGTGTTCTTTTTTGTTTTTTTTTTATTTTATAGTTTCAGATTTAATATTTTAGTTTTGTAGGGATATCTATTTTAACTTTCGCAAATAATATATTTTATTATAAAGTAAATGTAGATAAGTAGGTAAGTAATTATAGTCTATTAATTTGGGAGTGAGACAAAAAGTACACAAAGTTTAAACATTATAGTATTATTTTACAAAATATAATAAGTTAATTCATTGTGACTGTTAGTACCTTTTTTTGACTTCTTTACATTTTATCTCATGGCTCCCTGAATAGGATATAGAAAGTGATAAGAAATAAATAAAACTATTTCTTGATTGATCTCGACATTTTTTATTTCTATATCAAACAAATATACTTTGAAACTGACACAGAGTTGGATGTAGAATCTTAAAACAGTAACAACATCCAATTGTACATAGAATATTTATAATCGTATAACTAGGAATATATTATACATTTATTGTAGTCGAAATGATGGACATATTTATATTAATAAAGTTTACAAATATATTATTTTACTATCATAAGTATATAAAATATAAGAAAAAGTTCTGTTTCATATTTGTTACATAAAACAAAAATGTAATAAATAATATTCATATTATGTCCATAAGAATAGTAACAGTAAATAAATTTAAAGAGGCCGAATAATGGGCATTTTTACTTAACTATCTGTAAGGAATTGACTTGGACACAATTATATAAATAGTTCGATCTATTAATCAATAATAGATAAATCAACCGACTGTCTTTATGTACTACTTCAAATCTTAAAAAAAGACCGTTTCGTAAAATACGTCCCTCCTTCTGAACTTTTGCGTATTGTTCACTCAGCCTTAATAATGGCAACACCTTTGGGCAGACTCGACCGGATTAATAATATATATATATATATATTGTTTAAAAATAGATGCCTTTTTAAAAATATTACATTTGAGTTACTTAACGCAAAGACAGTGGTTATTATTTATAATAAATAGAATTGTAATTTGTATAAGATTTATAACACAATAATTATATACCAATGAATGTGCCATCGGCGTAACGGGCTTTTTTCTTAAATTCTTCTGCTACAATAATATCGTTAGGATATTCTGCCAATTTTTCATCGTTTGGCACATAGTAAAAGCCTTCGAAATGTGTGAACTCTTTAGCAATGTGGTCCTCCAAATTGATAATCCGATATGGAGACGTCACCGCCATTAAGTTCTCTACAATTTTACATACACAAAAACAATTTACTTCAAAGTTTAATAGTTGTCAAATAACCAACTAAATAACTATTTCTTATAATAACAAATAAGGTAAACAGCCCAAAGTTCGTGCTAGTACGTTATATCGTTAGTTCTGATACTGGCAAAATAAAACAAGCAATTTAAGTATTATTTACGTAAATTATTATTTTTTTCAGCTTCACGCTGTATCCCGCACACTGCCGGGTAGGCAGAGGGAACCTCGGTGTTAAGACACTCCGTTCCCCACTTTCTGCCAAATTCTGGAGGTGTTGAGTGGCAGAACTCAACGCCGCGCTTTGCCCTCGACACCAGAGTGAAGAAAAATGGAAATATATACGTAAAGAAATATTTCACTTCTTCGAGTGGAGATCGAACCCACAACCGTCGCGTTAACGGGCGGCACCCTTGACCACTACGCCACGACGGCCTCTATATATTTGTATAAAATCTTTATAACTTCAACGCGCGAGCGTATAAGCGACATTTGAAACGCAGAGTTGACTACGAACTACAGTTCAGCGTGTCTGCGTTACTTACCAAGGTGAGACTATCGTAGGAATTTGAAAGCTTAGAAGAAAAGCTAAATTTTATCACGAATTAATGGGCACGGGTTCAAACAAGAGGTCCACAAATAAATTAATTTTAAAACTAAACTTACGTTAAGCCACATAATTGACACATTAAATTACTGACAAAAAACTCATTTTGATAAAACTAAAATTTGCAAGTTCATATTAAGCTTAATATATATTTAAAAATTATAATATATATATTAAAGTTATAAGAGCCTTAAGATGCCAAAACAGAGGAGGAGAACCTCATATTTTCATAAATAAATAAAAGCCCCGTTTTAAATATTACGTGAATCCAATTTTCTTACTTAAATGTGTATGAACATTTATAATTTTAAAAAATGTGAATGCATTCAATATTTCTTCTGTGGGACCGAACAAGGAAAGTTGAAGATACATTCATTCACTCTTTATTATATTCATTCGTTCTTTCAAATAGAAACTGAAACCTTCCTAATTCAGTCACTTAGCGTCGCGCCCCACTGTACCACTGTACACTTACCATGCGCAATGAATCTCTCAGACTGATCGCCAGCAATCACGCGGTAGAAAGGTTGATTCATTCCATTGCGGAGCTTCTCTTGAGTTCGGCCAGGCCGATGCGAGCCATGCGAGCCATGCCGCTGCCAGTCGCGGATCACACACGTGTAATTATAGAACTTGTGGTAACAGATCATGCCAACCGCGAATATCGGGTGGTTGGCTGTGCGATCGCTTTTCACTATGATCTATGGAAATTGTTAGTATTGTTTAAGAATCGTGCTAAAATAATATAAGTTCTTTTTTTTAGTTTTTTGGCTCTTTATCCGGCATATAACAGAAGACATTGCAAGATTCGCAAGGTTTTTGCGCCACAACAACCTTTATTCTTTTAGAAATATGTTAAAATAATAGTATATAACATTTGAGGCCATCGTGGCCTAGTGGGTTATCGTTTGACTGCAAAGCGATGGTTTTGGGTTCGATTCCAAGGGGGATGAATAATTTAATTTCTACACTCTGGAATACATAGTAAAGTGTTGAGTTTGGGAAGAAAGCGGAAAACAAGTGTTTTATCACTAGTTTCTATGTATCTCAGAAAAGATAAATATATATATTTCACTTACATCATCACGATACACTTCTAGTTCGGGCGGATTCAATGTGGTTAGCGCCAATATCAACTGCATATGTAATTCATGCATCTGGATATCATGTTTAATATAAAATCAATAAATTCTAAAAAATAAACTTAATAATTTAAATAATACTTTATACAAATTTAGCATTAGACACAAGGTCCCCATAACTCAGAACAATGTTCTCTATAAAGTTCTTCCTCACCTATCTATTATCATGTACACCAATTTTCTTTATACTTTACCCTGGTGTAGGAATTCAAAATGATGCTTACGTATTTAAGGTTTAATTTCGTATTGAGAGCTGGTGAATCAGCATTCTGCATCAAAAAATTTAGGAAACCCATATACTGGTTATGTTTGCTTTGATTTGTTTCAGGATCAATCCAAAGAAAATCCAAAAGGAATATGGCGTTTTGAGTTTCACTGAAAAAACCTCACAAATTATTAAATACGGAATAAAAAATATAAAAGACAGAGGTCTTTGTGGCACAGCGGGCACAAGCGTGTGACTGTATCGATTCCCACTCGAGGAATTAAATATATATAATAATATTTTCATGTCTTCGTTCCGGTAACCAGTCAAACTGTGGCGTCTTGTATTGCTGAGACTTGTATTGAGTAGGTAACGGAAATCTTTTAATGGACACAGAGTGTCTTAACATTAAGTTCCCAGGTTCCCTCTGCCTACCCTGCAATGTGCGGGATGCAAGCTACAACAAAGGAAGAAAAATGTAGTCTTCCCAAACAGATATACACACACTACGTTCTTTGCTTTGCATTTGAATTCGAGACAATGGGTGTTGAGCGCGAGCGTTCAAAGCGAGAAATAAAAATAATTAATTCATACGTATGGAAATCGAACTCACAACCGTTACAGTCACACGCCATCCCACTGCGCCGCAATAGGGTAATTATGCAAAAAGAAAAAATATTAAGAAAAAACGCATTAAAAATAAAAAAAATAAAAATAGCATTCATACCAATTATTTTTAGGAGATATCGGTCTCGTGTACGACTTGTAAACATATTGCAGCAGTGAATCCGGACAGTATTTAGTTTCACTAAAGCCAAACTTCCTGGCGAAAGGACACTGCCTCTTCTGTCTCAGTTCTCCAGTAAGCAGGTCTACTGTATATAGATGCTTTGTTTCATCACTGTCCCGCCAATCCAAAAAGAAATGATTTGGGAAAACTTTCAGCTCGCAGTCTATACCAAATCTCTGTGCAACTGCATGATAAATGGCACCGAATGTGAGAATATTGCCGTGACTGCTTCTTATAACCTGTCACATAGTACGGCATTAGAAATAAACAAATACAACAACTGGCCCGATTGAGAATTAAGATTTGCTTGTCTGCCCCTGGTTGAGTTGACACACTTGTAATTTTAGTTTACAAAATATAATTTAAATTACCAATAGACAAAGTGAATGCCTTACGCGAACAGGTATACTATAGCTTACTTTGACGACATGCTCTAAAAATAAAATAATTAATATTTTTCATTTAAATATTTCTTAGTATTACGTACCTTTGAGACGTCTATATTATCTGTTTTAACCTCAAAAACAATAGACAATCGTTCGTGCTTGTAAATAGCGTGTGAAATAGCTTGCAATATTTGCCTCTGAGTAGGTGGGTTAGCTGATTTACGGTTATCGGATTCTTTTTTTAAAATATTTAAAACTTGGTTCATAAGCTCCTGGATCTATATTGAATTTAATATTATAAATTATAGTAATTATTATTTAGAAAGCCAAAAAAAATTAAAAAGAAATTAATATTTTTTTAATGTAATTAAAAAAAATATTACAGTAGTCGACGAGACGCAGCCGTTCTGAAGTCAGCTGTGGATGTGTGAATCTGCACAGATTGAATTTTCGAATTGAAGTTTTGATTATTTTATTAATTAGTGTACAATGTAGAAAGTTCAAAAAGGTCACGACACATCGGCCATACTGTATATTTGTATAGGTACTTTTCTACTTACCTTAACTTCAACTTCATCGAAGTCATAGGTCGTAGTGGGGTCTATCCATTGCACAAAGAATGTTACAATTTTTTCCGGAGACAATTCATTTTTTAAGCGCATTTGTACCCATTTAACAGTCAAGAATGTCTGAACCATGTAACGGAGTATTATTTTTGCATAAAACACGACGGTCATTGTGTGCAACGGTCTGCAACAATTTTTTTTTTAAACAAACTAAGTAAACATGAAGTCACTACATATATCATATTTAAAGTTGTTGTTTATTTATTAGCAACGCAGTTGCCTTTTTACATTAGTATTCTGAACAGACTCAAGTAAGATACAAATAGAATTATTTTACACATTGCGTGTAACTGATGATTTACACTTGCTATCCAGCTGTAGATGACTGCACAAATTTAATTTTAGGATTATTTAAAATTTTTCAATAATGTCTTCCTGAGTGCACTGCGAAAAAGTTCAGACAACCTCGCGTCAAGGCGACCACGACACATCGGCCGTATTAACATTAATTTAGCTCATTTAACCCAAAAAAATGTTTATTCATGATGGATTCAACTTATCAAGTTAATTTCTTAAGTTCAGAAAGACATTTTAATAATAAATCTATATAGTAAGCATGTGTTTGCCTTAGCAGAATCATGATGTTTTTACTTAAGTCGTACCAAAATAAATAATAAACATACGTACTTAGAACACGTCCATCGATCTAAATATATATTTGCTTCTTTTATAATCTGTTGTAGGAAATATATTATATAGAAGTAATTCAAACTACCCTCACTCGCAATTGTAAAAAACGGTCTTATATCTTCCATGGACATTCCGTTTAGTCGCCTGAAAAAAATGTTCCTTTAAACCTGCTTCTTAAATAACATGTTTAAAAGACGAAGTATGAAAGACGATAGAGTGTTTGAATAGTTGTCACTTCACTATTATACTCGATTAAGTCGACTTTTGACACAGTTGCGAATTATGTATATATTAAAGTACGGTCAACCAGTCATTGCCGCATGTAATTAGCTGTACGTGGCTGCTGTAAGAAAACTGTTGTATTTTTTACCCAGCAGTAACTGTTTATGTATCAAGGGCCTTAGAGATGAACCCCAGGGTAAATAATAATTCTAAATACAATTTGTAAAATATTATTATTTTTTTGTGCCACAATAATTATATCAATAAAGATGTTATGATAAATATGTAGAATATCAAGAAAATTAAACATTATGAATGTAGTTCTAAATTATATTAATAAAACAAGTACTCACGAATAAAATTTAGGGGACATAGATACAAGCTCTGAATGAACCTTCTTGCGAATTTTACATAAATAGACAAATTCATTATGCCATTGACTGTCACGGTGGTCTTTGATAATTTGCATCATAGCTTTGGGTACTCTATGTAAAGAAATTATTAAGAATTACATAATGCAGATAACTATGTTATAAATACATCAAATAATTCATTTTTATATTTATTTAAACCTTTATTTACCTTGACCAAAAAAATATACAATAAGAAATTTAATTATAAATTTTACATACATATAACAAAGAATAAAGACAATATTTGGTAATAATGTATATTTCAGTTACATATTTTCTTAATACTGAGTAACCATAGTTATAGCCTTATAGAGCAATAAATTAAGAATCTTAAAATATATAAACAAGCTTATTCTGGAATAAAAATATGTATTTTTTTATAACACTTTCAATAAGTACTTTACTGTGACAAAATCTATTTTTATTATAAAATCAGTACAACTCCAACATCAGATGAGAGTTGGGTGCATACAAACGGTATTGAAGAGTATTTCATTCAATAACTTACTTTTCAGAATATTTGATTTTCCAAAGATAGTCATTGTTGCAAACAGTTTCATAAAATTGCTTGCAAGTGATGGAAAATTTAATAATTTCATGGGGTTCATTATGCGCTAAAATAAGTGAAATTATTTCATCGGGTAAGGTTTGTATATTTGCTTTTTGTACATTAGATATGTTAGGCATGATAAGAAACTAATTATATCAGTATAGTATCTATTTGTTACAAAGAAACTAATTATGATGATAAAATTGTAGTCACACAATCACTTTGTTGATTCTATTATTTCTACAACACCAAAATAATGCAAAGTACAGAAATATTGACATGGAAAATCAATAATGCAGGGTCTGGATATGCACAAACTACAAAAATTATATATACAAAACTGAAATAATATATTTTGATATTTGACAATTGACAAGTAACAACATTGATAGTGTTGACAATCTTTGTTTTTTTTTTTTTTTTTTTTTTTTTTGTGGGAGAGGACAAGGCAAACGAGCGTTCGGGTCACCTGATGGTAAGTGATCACCGCCGCCCACGACCCCATGCAACACCAGAGGAGCCACAGGTGCGTTGCCAGCCTTTAAGGTGATTTAAGGAGATGAAGGGCACCGGGGCCCGGCAATACCTAATGCGAAACGCAGTGGCAAGGGCCACAACTTCACGCCGGTTTTAAATGTCGGGGGTGGTATTAAATTCGGTCGAGTCTGCCCATGCGTGTTGCCATTACTGGCGACGTGACTCTACCACACGTACTTTAGTCGCCTCTTACGACACCGACAGTACCAGGGTGATCCTATTCTAAGCCGGGACCACACGGCTGAAAACGTCTTGATATAAGTTTTTGACGTGGTAACAACTTGATATAGGTTATTCTCTGGTTAAACAATTTCATCCACAGTTTTAATCAGTTACATAAATAAATAGACATTTAGATTTATTTTTGTGGGTGACAATTTAATTTTGACAGTTAAAGGAAATGTAAATACATTTACATTTTCTTTCTTCGTTATCATTGACACTGACAGACGATAGTTTTAATTAATATTGGTTATAACAGAAAACTACATAACGTGACCCCTTAGCTGCTAACTATATTGCTGAAGTATTAAAATAATATTAGTTGGCTGAAATTAATTAATTGGTAAGTACTGTCTATATCTTCTCTAAGTACTTCACCAAACATATAAGGCTTTTAACATTTTATAAACGCGATAGTTTTAGTTGATTATTAGACAATAGTATATATTGTATAATTTTGTATCAAAAGGAATTTAAGTGACGAAGAGCTCAATAATACAAACGAAATGGCAAAATTGGAGTTACTTCATACTTTGACTGCTCACAAGGGTATTGTTTGGAATGTATCATGGCATCCACTTGGTAAAATTTTTGCATCTTGTGGTGAAGATAAAATTATTAAATTATGGAGTAAAGAAGGAGAAAGTTGGAAAGTGAAAACGGTTCTTGTTGATGGACACCAGAGAACCATTAGAGAAGTTGCATGGTCGCCTTGTGGAAATTTCTTGGCCTCGGCGAGTTTTGATGGTACTACAGCTATTTGGGACAAAAAGAGTGGTGTGTATACACACGATTTTGATATGACTATAGTCATATCAAAATCACCATTACAATAAGAATAAGTCTGCAAATATTATAAATGATTTATATTCCATAGGTCAATTTGAATGTAATGCTACTCTTGAAGGACATGAAAATGAAGTAAAGAGTGTAGCGTGGTCTCCCTCAGGTCATTTGTTAGCTACATGTGGCCGAGATAAATCAGTATGGCTGTGGGAAGTGGCCGGTGATGATGAATACGTATGTGAGGCAGTACTCAATGCTCACAATCAAGATGTTAAAAAAGTTGGTAGAACAGTTAAAAATAACAATTAATATATACTCCTAAGCTGTACTATGATAATCAAACAATAATTATGTTTGTAGATTGCTTGGCAGCCTTCCTCAGATGTATTGGCTTCTGCTTCTTATGATAACACAATAAAAATGTATAAGGAAGATCAATTAGATAGTGATTGGACATGTATAGGCACTTTGAAGTCACATGAATCAACTGTATGGAGCCTAACATTTGACAAGACAGGTAAAAGATTAGCAACTTGCAGTGATGACAAGACTGTCAAAATTTGGCATCAATATGATCCAGATAACCAAGAAGGTGTTATTGTTTCTGATCAAGAGAGCACATGGAAATGTGTCTGTACACTTTCTGGCTACCACACTAGGTGTATATATGACATCACTTGGTGTCATGTGACTGGCCTTATTGCCACTGCTTGCGGAGATGATATCATAAGGGTTTTTAGGGAATGTGAAGAATCAGATCCCAATGCTCCTTCATTTGAGCTTGTTTGTACCAAATTAAATGCACACTCTCAAGATGTTAATTGTGTACAATGGAATCCTTTGGGAAACAAGGAACTAATTTCTTGCAGTGATGATGGTGAAATAAAGATTTGGAAACTAAGTGATGAATGAAAAACAGAAAATAGAAGAATAATGCATTATTGTACTCTACTTACATTATAAGGTGGCTTTCAGTATGCTCTCTTGTCTGCTTAAATATTTTAAGTTTTATCATAAAAACAATGAGCCTGACTGCACTACAGTTCTCGCTCAACAAAAAAGACATTTCAAATTGATTCATTAAAAGAGGCTGAATCACAATTTAAGCATTAAAGTGAATAAGAGAATATTTATATCAGACCAAGAGTGTATTGAGAGTATGGTTATAGTATGCATCAAGCCTTATTGTTATATTTATATACTTAATGTTTGTAAAAGATTTAGAATTGACTGTTTGTTATACATATTATGTACATAATATATTAAATGGATATATTAATTATTAATATAATATATTAATTTTGATATATGTTTTTATTTTACCCTCATTCTGATATAAATAGTAAACTGACAATATTGTCACAAAATAACGTGAGATGTTTTTTGACAAATTTCGTTAATTAGGCTTGCAAAACTGTATAAAATATAATAATATAAAATACCTATTGAATAATTTTTGTGTCAGTATATTTTAAAAGGATGTAATTATATAAATAACTTAATCATTCACAATGAATAATGAAAGTGTAATTCTATTTTATGAATATTTTTCGTGCTATTATTTGAATTCTTACTATTATTTTAATTTTAAACTACTCTTTGTATATTAATTATTGCACTTGTTATTTGATATCAACAAAGAGATATGTAATGCATACAGTATGGTCAATGACTTGTGGCCGCCCTGAACTCAGGTTTTCTAAGGCATTGTTCAATGGGAAAGAAAATAATTAAATGTAAGAAAAAGTCCTAAAATTAAAAGCTAACTTTAATGTGGCCACAACTTTTTGACTACACTGTGAGTAATTATAAATTGTAGTCTCGAAAGAATAATTGTAATTTTATTATAACATAGGTATCCAAAATAATACTGTATAGTAATATTTAGTATTAGAATAAAATAAACCCGCTTTCTAGATTAATATGCACAAAAATATATCTTGCAAACTACACAATGGATTCTAGTCCAGTTTTTCATTCAATAAAATAGTAATTTTGACGAACAAAATACTTAAGTTACGTACGTAAGTTATTTTGATATAACGTTTTAATTTATGCATATAAAGCCTAAAGTTTCTGAGATTAGCGTTCAAAATCGGAATAATAAACGGACAAAAAAAAATTAAAATCATCGCATAATAACTTAACCTTAACCTAATAAATGTTAATGTGTGAGCAAAATAAGGCATTAAAATGTTACAAATATAAAATTCCCAATTATTCTAGGTACCTCCACCTCTGATGTTTATAAAATTAGGAAACTCGTTTATATCAAAAACTAAAAATCTAAAACATTACTGCGCTATTGCCTCTAAAATGTCTCAAGGAGAAATACATGGCGTTAGCTTAAAAAGCGTTTTGTCTCAATTGGAAAATTTCGCACCGAAACGTCTATCTGAAGGCTGGGACAACACGGGACTGCTGGTGGAACCGTACACGTCGAGGTATGTTTATAATGTATATATATATTATAATGGTAACTTGTTCATTTTGAGCCTCTAGTGGTTTGCGGCTCGATACGGCGGTCGTACGAAATTTATATATAGGTACATCTATGCCCTATTTTATATGTTTTTAAAAATCAATTTTATATATGATTTATATAAGATAATATTAAAAAAATAACGTAATTTTAATACACTTACAGTTATTTTTGTTTTCGTGTTAACTTTTTTAAGTCTAGAGGAGGATATAACTGGATCAGGATAGTTCTGGAATCAATAGCAGAACGAAATCTAGAGATTAGGTTCACTCTACCTGCATACTACATTATGCGACAGATGTGTAAAAATAATAACATATTTTTATTTTAAGTTTTTATTTTCCAGAAACATTACAAAAATTCTGTTAACTAATGATCTGACTGAAGATGTCGCCCTTGAAGGTGTAAATAATGAATGTGAAATGATTATTTCATATCATCCTCCTATATTTACGCCTTTAAAAAGTGTTATTCAAAGGTAAAGATATTGTCTATACATAATTTGTTTAGAATTCTAATATTGTACTTTGCTTAAAGAGATAAAAACTTCCATTGTAAATTGAAATATTTTTGTTTTAGCAAGGTACAAATTATTACACCTGCTTTATAGACTTAGTATAGGGATATAGACAGTGTATTACGTAAAAAAAATTCAAATCAGCTTCACGCTGTATCCCGCACACAGCAGGATAGTCTGAGGGAACCTAGTGCTTAAACACTCCGTTTCACACTTACCGATAACATCCGGGGGCACTGCGCGTTGAGTGAAGGAACGCAAAGCTTTACCTCGACACCAGAACGGAGAAATGAAAATATAAATTTAAATAAAAATTTATTTCCTCGAGATTTTGTTTAAATTTTTTTATTGTATTAAACGTTTAATTCGATTAAATGAGTTATTATTAAACTAGTCGGCTACTTTAGCTGAGGCAAAAAAAAACTAAAAAAAAATACAATATTTTCTTACAGTTCGTGGAAGGAACGGATCGTATCACTGCTATTGGAAAAACGTATCTATTTGTATTCGCCTCACACGAGTTGGGACAGTGTTAAGGGCGGTGTGAACGACTGGCTGGCGTCTGCCTTCCCTTTCACTGAATCAGTACCCATAGCGCCCTTAGAGGATCCTCACACAGGAGCTGGACGGTAATTGTTTAGTTTTCTAGTAGAAACTGATTCTGAGTTCACTAGTCAGAGATCGTGAGTCAAACCTTTTAAGACTTAAGATATATTTAAATGAAAATGTCATAAGAACTATTATTATTTTTTTATTGGTTGGTTATTGATTTCTTATCAAAAGTTGTTTGCTTTATTTCAGTGTTTTACGCATCAAATCTATTTTTACATTAGCTGAAGCTGTAGAAAATGTAAAAAAGCTTACTGGTTTGTCACATGTTCGACTGGCTGTTGGTAAAGGCAAAACTTTGGACGATAAAGTGACTAACGTAGCACTATGTGCCGGCTCGGGAGGGTCGGTATTGAAAAAAGTTGAAAACGCTGATTTATTTCTAACAGGTAAAAGATTTAAAAAAAAAGATTTTTCAATAATGATGGAAAAAACATCGTGTTGGCAATTTTTTTTTGTGTAAATCTACAGTTTAACCTATATTTAGTATATATCTATAATGTAACTAATATTGTTGCGCGTTAGGTATCAATTTATTCCCTCTTCGCTCAAGTTGTACAAATAAAACATCTTACAGCCATTTAATCAAATTCTATCCTACGCTTTTACTTTAGTATCTTATCAATTTCATTAGTTTTTTTGAAAATTTTTTTGGCGTATTTACATTTTTTTAGTAAAATATATTATTTATAATTTTGATATATAATTAAAATATAAAATGAGGCCGTCGTGGTGCAGTGGCACAAGTGTGTGATTGGAATGCGACAGTTGTGGGTTCGATTCCCACTGGAGGAAATGAAATATTTGTTTACATTTATATTTCCATTTTCTTCCCTCTGGTGTCGAGGGAAAGCGCGGCGTTGAGTTATGCCACTCAACACGCAATGCCTCCAGAATTCGGTAGAAAGTGGGGAACGGAGTGTCTTAACACCGAGGCTACCTCTGCCTACCCTGTTGTGTCCGGGATACAGCGTGAAGCTGAAAAAAAAATTAATATATATATATAATGTATATTTAAAATATAAATAATTTATTTTTTCTCTGATAGGCGAAATGCTTCACCATGATGTTCTTGATGCAGCTCAAAGAGGAATATCAGTAATACTTACCAACCATTCTGACTCGGAGCGCGGGTTCCTCCAGGACTTCTCATCTCATCTCCAAAAGCAATTTGATAATAAGATTCAAGTTTTAGTAAGCAAGTGTGATAGGGACCCCTTAACAACAGTGTGAAATTGAAATGAAATACATATTGTTTTATTATGTATTATATTTATTTTAACAATCACATTACAGCTAGTATTAGGCAGTCATTAGAATATGTTTTATTTAAAATATAATTGTGAGATCATTACTATCTTTACTTATGACACAATTTTTAAACATTTAAATAATAGGAATAATATGTATTTATTATAAACAGGAATCGTTTTTACTAGTCCACCTTCATTTAATATTTTGCTGCTTCATAAGAGTTGGCAAGATCTTTGCACATGTACGCTTGGTTTCCTTACCGTCTCCGTATAATATATGTCTTTACTTCGACTTTGTTCCCCGTTGAGTGGTACTGAAATGTGGATGTTCGGGTTTGACTTAACCACTCTCTATTTATTATTTAGCATGCACAACGACTACTTTCTTAAAGCAATTTTGTTTAAACTTTTGTTATTATTATTGTTAGAGTCCTGAGCGTCTTTATCTTTATCGACAGTAATCAATTTTCGTGTATACATACCAGGCCCCGCTTTTATTTTGCAAATGGATGATACTGTTCCATTTTTATCGTCGTAGTTTATTACGTACTTGCTACGTTTAGACTTATTGTTTGTACCGGCATGCTTTACCGTTTTGATGCTTGATATTTTATTTGTGTAATTTTTATTATTTATTGTAGATATTTGTGAGTTAGATGGCTCCTTAGTTATTTTTGAGGTATTGGACCTATCTAAAATATCATCTTTCAACTTGTCACTTTCTTTTGTTATTCTTTTTGTGTTTTTAGATGTCTCGTGCATTATTCCTTCTTTTCTTTGCTTAGGAGCATCTTCGTTAACTATATCTTTCTTTCTACGTTCGTTTCTTCTTAGAGAATTTTGTGATTCGCCGACGGTGATATTCGATTTAGTATAATTCTTATTAGTAGGGCTTTTATTATTCGAAGAGCGTCGTTTAGTGGATTCGTGGATGTAATCTGGAGTAGTCAATTTTTCAGTCCGTCTTGGAGCTTGTTTTTTTACATTTGTTTCACATTTTGTCCTTGTTTCTTGTTTTCTGTCTGGCAAAGATTTCTCCTTGTCAGAACCACCGTGTTTCTGATTTATGATGTAATTTTCATTGAAATTTTGTTTATTTTCTTTTAACATTTTCTTTTGTTCTGTGTGTTTATGTCGTGAATTGTTAACGATTGGTATATCTTCTACTTTTATCTGGTTAATATTGACATATAAAGGCACTTCCGCTTTATTCCTATCCCGCTCTGTAATCTTCGGAACAGTTAATTTGTCTGTTTCGTTTTCTTTGTTACTTGTCTTACTCAAAGAACTGTTTTTGGTTTTCCTATAAATGTAAATAGAAATAAATTAATTAATAATTAAAAAGTTACCCGACTTTGTTTCTCTTTTACGTTTATACAGTTATTATTAAATACATACCCTCTTAATATTGATTCATTGGTGCAATCGTTTTTATAGTTTGCTGGGACTAATTTTGACGTTGAACTTTTAGGTGATTCTACTGTACGTTGTTGTCTTTTAGATTCTTCGATTCTGGTACTGGCTTTGCTTCGATTGACATGTAATACTTTTTGAGTGTCCTGTTCCATGATAGGTTTCAATTTTCGTGGCTCTCTTACTTTCTCAATGTCTTCTATAAATTTCGATCGTGGCTTCGGAATGGGAACAATTTTTGATTTAGATTTAAGTGAAATATTTTGATATTCTGAAGTATCATCGGATTCGGCTTCGCTATTGCACACACTATTGGATATTTGCTGTACCAATTTAACCGACTGGAATATTTCTTCTTCCTGTAAGTTGTCTTGACTATGAATGCTTTTGGATTTTATATTTCCATCGACTCCAAAGTAAGCTAAATCAGACCCACGTAATTCTCTAACTTTTGATGTAACTGACGAAGAAATTTTTAAAGGTTTCTTTAAATCATGTGAAGGCTTTGTAAAAACAGATTCATTTGTTAAATTTACATGATTAAAGTCACTATATATGTGTGGACCTAAAAAAAATAAGTACGTTTTAACAGTTAGATATAAATATCTTTAATTTAATTTATTAATAAGAAATTAAATAAAAATAAAACACTTACCTTTATTTCCTGTCCTGGCTGGTTTTGTAACTTCTAAGGGACTAAATACATAATCATAACTGTATACTCCTTTATTTCTAGGCTCTCTTTCAGCTTGTAACTGTTTATTAATTAAAGAAACGGCGTTGGCCGTGGGGGTGTCCCGACTACTACTATTCAGGCCACGTTCGTTCAGGCTATCATCGCAACTCCCAAATACCATGTTCTCTCCAAGAAGATATGGCTTGGGTTTCGGAATTTTATTCTTGAGAATACTTTTTGTAGCTGCAATATTCTCATCGGAATCGCGCAACTCACTATTCGTAATACAATCTTCTTTATTAACTTCCAGCACATCATTCTTTTCCCCAAAAAGCGTAATCGATCTATCGATTTTACCATTTAGGGGAACAAAGGCGCTTCTTCTTTTTCTAAAGTCATTAGAGGGCGGTGGTTTTTCATCAGTTTCTATAATATTCACAGTTCCAGTATCTACTGCAAAGTGTAGTTCTGTTTTACAAAATTCTACTTTTTTTGTCTTTTTGTCGCTGTCGTCTAAGGTCTTCACATCAGTATATTTATCTTTGTAGACGTCAATGGGTAATGTAATTGTTACTTTACCAGATGACTGAAGCGTAATTTTGTTCTCAATGACTTTGGGTTCTACTAAAGGTACTTCTCTACTTTTAGAAGATGCCGTTCTTTTAAAGGAATTTGATCTATTTTTAGAGAGCCAATCTTTAAAATTTTCTTCCTCAATATAATCCATTCTCGCAACGTTTGAATTGTTTCGTGTATTCATCATATTACTCACGTTGTCATTGACAATTTCAGACGATTTACATATTCCGCTGTCTGTAGATGAATCTTTAGTAAATAAAGTATTACCAGGTGATATATAGTCTACAGGTGACGTGTCTTCGAAACTATAACTTTTTCTTCTACTGTTCCAGTCGTCACTACCATTTAAGATAGAAGTATATTTTAAAGTGCTTAGCGCTACTGGTGCGTCAAGTAACGGAGATACTCTTGTACTGATATGATGAATTCTATGTGAATCTTCTTTTTCGTTACTTCTCCTTCGCAACGTACTTCTGCTACTAGCTCTTGAATCAAGATCAATTATACTTGCATTATCGGTAGAAGATGACTCCTCGCTTGGCATTCGTATTGAATTTTTTCTTACGGAGCCACGCCACTTAGATGGTTCAGAAATATCATAGTCGTCTGGTTCGGTCACTTTATACCCCTCATTTTCAATTTCACTCTCAGGTGATGCTTCTAAAGGTGTGGAGGAAATCTCCAATGGCTGAGTTGGCAATGATGATGGCTCTAAAAAATTATATCCGGACGAGAGTACCTGTAATAGTGATAATAACAAAATTAATAAACAAAATTGTAAATATCACAAAAGACTTTATTTAATATTTATAGGATTCTCATACAAAATATTATGTTGATGAAAAGTAGTACTTACTTTTCTGGAAGAATGCATTAAATAGGAAGATGCTGGTGCTCCTGGACCAGCAGATGAATGATAAGCTGCTCTCATCACACGAACCCGCGCACCTGGTGCGCTTGCATGCAATACTTCCATTGCCCGAGCTACCCGTCTCGTTACACCACCCTCTGTAACCTGTGAATAAAATAATGCTTAAAAATATTTATAATAACATTTTACACATCATGATTTGAAAGTATTTTCGTGTAATACACTAGCACACTTGATATAGAACCATGATAATTCAGGTAAACTGAATAACATAATACTATTTTAATAAAACTTATTTAGAGTTATGAACATTTTGACTTATTATTTGATTTATTAAGCGAATAAACCGTATTGTATAATTTACGTAACAAACTATATAACTTTATACTTAAGTATATCACGCCTATATGTGAACACTCTGCACACATTGCAATAAAATTACCAAACGTATATTAAATAACTTGTAATTTAAACCGTAATCGTATAAGTAAGATCGAGCTTGCGAAATTTCAATCAAATCTTTGTTTTAAAACAGATAATTCTACTTTATATTTTAAAATAGTATAAATTGCGAATGAAGATGCATTTACTTCATGAAATGTATAGTTGCCTTACTAACGTCATCCTGAATGTTTACCTGAAAAATTTGCTTTTTCTTAACAGTGATAGCGTATTTATATATATTATATTTATAATTAAAATTTATAAAATTATATAAAATATTAATTTGTTTTAAATAACTTTTAATATGTTTAGTTGTTAGTACCCACCCACCCTAAAACCTCCTCTACGTGAGCAAGCCATATTGATTTATCGTATTATACATATATTGTCTGCGTTACGTGGTCATCAGAATATTGCAACGAGTTAAATAACTTGCACATTCTCGTAGTGACCTCCATTCACAGCAGGCAGGCGGCAGGTATAAAATGATTGTCGTGAATGACCTGAACGCGGGGGCGAAATGAAACGATAACTGTGATTGCCATTGTACAAGGATAAAATACTGCGGACGTATTTTTGTTCTTTGTTTAAATAAATAAATAATAATAATTGTAACATAAAATGTAATATTTTTTAGCTTCACACTCTATCCCGCATGGAGCAGTATAGCCAGAGGAGGGTCTAGTATTAGGGAACATCGCTATGCACTTTCCCCCGAATTCTGGAATCATTGCTATTGGCTGGCGGAACTCATTGCTGCGCTTTGCCTCGATACCCGCGTGTAGATATAAAAATATTAAATATTCCATTTCCTCGAGTGAGAATCGAATCCACAACTTGCCGCGTTTACAGCCACACGAGTGTGCTTAGAGCTTTCAAGGGTGAAAAAATATTTTTTAATAATATAAACTAATAAAATAAATAAAATAAAATAAAAATAATAACTTTTCTAAACATTCGTAAACATGTATTGTATATGATATATATATTTATAACAACGACCGATTTATTACTGGTTTCGCTAATGGATCAAGGTGATGTAAGATTAAAGAAATAAGTGACGTCATGTGTTGACTGAAACCAAATTTAAGGTCGATCAGAATACAACCCACAAGTTACGAACAAATAATGTATACAAGTACATATGCTGTGTTATAATGCATAACGGTCATCCTGACGCACATATGTACATACTTAGAGGTTATTAGCAATGTGTGAATTTTGAATAAATGAGCAGTTAGCGGTGGCGGGGGCCGGTGTATGGTGCGATGCATGGTCGTTGACATTTGCAAATGCTGGGAGTAACGCTTCACATTCATAATTAGATGACGTCGAAAGTAGAAACCACCGCGGAAAACACCGATTTTACGCTAAAAATACTGAGTCACGGCGTCGGATAAACAAATCAATATTCTTTTTATTATTTTATAAACACACGAATATATGACGCGCGAAAAGTTTAGTGAGAAATGACGAAATTTCACAGTAATACTGTGGGATATCCAATAAGAATATTTTAACTGTAATTATTAGGTCGCGTTCTAAAACAAGCCACCCACACACAATTGAAGATTCTTTATATTTCTGAGAATAAAAATTTCAAGTTACTAAGTGTTTTACCTCTACCTAAGATAAAATGTTCCACAATTTTGAAACTATATTCGTGCCTAATAGAAAAGAAAAAAAATTCTTAAATTTTATAAAAAAATTTAATGAATTAAAAAAAACTCTTGTAAGTTGCTAAACAGATTTAAGCTGACATTCAGTCACAATATTAATAATTTATGATGCGTTTGATATTTGGTAAACAAAGCCTCGGAACGACCTTTGTGCAGGATTTCCGGGATATTGCACATAATTCCGTCATGAGATGTGTATACGTGCTATTACTAGCTTCCCAAATTTAAGTTTACAGATTCTCTTAAATTGATATTTATTTGTTTTGTTCTGTTTTTTGGTAATTCAATTTCTATAATCTTAAATATTATTATATGAAATATTAATACACAAGAATAAACATGTATAATAAGATATTAGTAATTAATATAAGCACAATATTAGCTTTCTATAGAGAAAAGAAAAAGACATCAACGCGTTGGTGCTCTCGCACATAATAAGTAGTTATCTTACGAGCTTCCGATCAGTGAAATTGAATAAAGGGAATAGCGAACAATGCGTGTAAGTACAATGAATCAGTGGGAAGTTAAATTTTGCCTTGGAGAGTTTCGAACGCACCGGTAAATACTTAGGTTATTAATTACATTAAGAACTTTCACTATCTTACAAATAACATAAAACTTCATTGTATATCTAATTTTTATATATTAATGGATATAAGGAATACAGTGTAATTACTACTTCATTTCAAGAAAAAATCTTAGTCATGACGAATGGGTGTCAATTGGATCAGGCAGACCACAAGAGACATAATATATTCTAATAGGTACCTAGGTATGTGTCCCCTGAGAAAGACGAGATATTAACACTCGATGTGACTAATTATATCTTGTTTATGATAATTACTTCATTTTCTTATGCACGCATTTTATTAGCGAGTAGTTTACAGTTAAGTTTTTTATATTTGTATACCAACACATACACAGGTAGAAACTTGTCTTTTAAGATAGTTAATCTTATTTCTTGTTTTGGTTCATCCCGAAAAAAAAAATAAACCAAACAGGTCGAGTTGCGATAAAGAAAACGACCACACAAATGTTGACCTTAAGAGCACCAGTCTAGATGAGTCATTTTCGTCTATCAGAAGATATCACTTGCTCGGACGATCGAACCGCGTTAAGTTTTAAACCATATAAGGAAATGACAAGTTTATACTTTTGGCAATGACCGCCTGTAAACCTAAATGCCATAATCCATTTCTTGTGTTAATGTTAATGGGATTTTGAACACATGAAATATATTTTATGTATGTCTATATATATTTCGGCTTCCAAAAGCTTTGTTTATCAGCAATAGCATTTAGCAGTCACTGGCCAGAAGTGAAACAGAATATTGCTTTGTTAGTTAAATGAGTGAATAGATTTGAAATTGAGGGAGCCCACGCTCAGGACTTACCTTTCCGTATTCAGCTGTGCCGGCCCACTCCCGACGCCATTGACCCGCCACTTCCATCTCGGTGAGTGAGTGTTTTCGTTTTTCGTTCGCTGCAGCTACACACGCAGATGATGTGCACTTAAAGTCTAACTTAACTTTTTAATACGCGCTCACGTTCGCTCGTCGTCGCGGCGCGAAGCCTACTGTCGGCTATATAGAGTCTATATACCACGCATATACGCGAAACGTTGCCTTACACTTTAATATCTTTATTTCTTCTTAGCAATAACATTGTAGGCACCAGTTCGATGTCAACGCCCACTACAGATTTAAGTTACTCCCCAGTAAAGTAGCCAGACCAAGTTGCTTCCTACGCATTTGTTGTTGCGACATGCCAAATGGTATATTTTATGAATTTTGTTTTTAATTTGTCAATAAATATATAATATTTGAGCTTTGTTGTATTTAATTTTAAGGTATGATATAAGATATGATATCTATTTAAAATAAGACATTTTTGACATAATTTAAATAATAAAATTAATTGTTATTTTCAATTAACTCTTAGTATTATACAAAATAATTATTAAATGATAATAATTCAATTCATACTTCTATGAATTGCAATTTTCTATCAATATTTTCTAACAACGTTATCACGTAAAATTATTGTCCGTGAATTAATTTTACACACTTATTTATCTCTTGAGTGTGATTTGATCCCCTTACCGCGTCTATTTTGAAGCGCCCTTAGTGTATCAGGATGAGGTCAGGATACCTCCTTTTGAATATAAAACTTACACTACAAAGTATACACAGCATACGTCTTTTGGTTCGTATTTAGGGTTAGGTACCTCAAAAGGTAAGTACTGAACCCTTATAGGATCACTTTGTTGTCATCTTTCAAGAACATATTTATCTCAAGATTGCGTGGAGTAATGGACCTACAGTTATAAAATTTGGCACAAAGTGTCAACTTACAATACAAATAAGGGTATATGGATATATATATATATTATATAAAAATAACATTAAAACCTTATATTTCTAATTAATTTAAGCAGTGCAAAGTTAAGTTTATCTACTTTTATAAGTGTAGAAAGTTACATCCCATTGACCCACCATCCTAGAATTGGAACAGAAGCTTTGGTGACAGTTTTTTGGCAGCATCAGCATTTAGTAGTAGGTACTCAACATTCATTACATTTATTTGAGCAAAATATTTATTTTTCATTTTCTAATAACACTTAATATTTTAATTTTTGCAAATTGATTTAATGTAATCTTTGTTACTGTAAGCGCAGCAGGTTAGATTCCCACTTGACGATATGAAATATCCACTCCTGAATCTTAAATCTTAAAATGTAAAAATAACATAATTACAGATACTAAACCTTGATTATATTAAATTGACCATAATAATATTGACCACATTAATAAAGATTATATACAGGTAATTTAATTTTCAACCATAAAAATGTTGTTAATATAAGTTTGTTACCTATATTGTAACAATGGAGCAATTGATCCAAAAGAAAGATTTTTAAATCATGATTTTGTTTTAATATAATTTAAATATATGTCTAATACATGACTATTTGTTTTTCTTATCTCAAAAATATTCAGAAATGGATCAGCCTTATCTTTGTTCCTAGTGTTATGTGTTCTACAAAATATAGCAATGAACACATCCTCTCTTTGATTATTTAAGCAAAAGTTGTAAAAATGTTTCTGTTCACAACAAAAGTTGTTACTAAGACCATCTTTAAAATATCTAAAAAACAGTTGCTGACCACAACCACAAACTTCTTCAATCTCAGACCATTCTGTTTCTGATAATCCAAATAGGAGGCCTATAGTTTTTCCTTTCAATACACATGTGACTTGTCCTGAAACATCACCAATTTTCAACACTGCTGTTGATGTTATATCATTTGGTTTATAACGATTAATTTTTACTGACTCTATAAAATAATCCGATAAAATTCCCCAACATTTTGTATTTATTTTCAAATATCGGCTCTCACATAATTTTATAGGATTTACATCAGTAAAAAATTGTCTATATTCTTTTTCTGATTTGAGTATTTTCATAATTTCACTGTAGAGATAGCAATTTATATGATTTTTTATAGCATTTTGAACTTCATTTTAATAATTAAAATTTTGTTCTGAAGTTTGAATTTCATAAAGACTGCTATTTAAACAAATATAATACATGACATGACATATGCCAGTTTACACGTTTGACGTTAGTGTTGTTTTCTTTCCACAAACACTACATCTAAACACCGACTCGGCTCGGCAAACGCCCACACACTTTTATCGCCAAATATATAATATTAAAAAAATATATTGTCATAAATATTCAGTATTATTTCATATTTAAGTAGTTTAAAATAAATTGAAATGATAAATGACAACGTTCACGTATTGTCCTAAAATGTTAAATTTCTTTTTAATATTTGATTAAATTAATTATTAACATACATATTCAGGTTAGCCGTTTACAAAATATTTATGATAATGGATTTAAACGCATATTTTATGTAATCGATATTTTAAGAATCGGTAAATTTTACTATAAGACATCAAATATGTGAAAAGAATAATCGATTTAGGTACAAATCGATAATCTTACATCCCTAATTCAGACTGTAGAAGTATAGAATTAGATTGCCGGTTTCTAGATGTGTTTTTCAGGTTATAATAAGTGATTATGTAAATTATTCCTAGTTATTCCGCAAATACTATTCAAGAAGTATTATATATACGTAAGAATGTCAATGATTTGATTATAAAATGAGAATTGGATGGATTCAAAAATTTGTAGATAAATTTCCAGGCAAGAAACAACTTGGTATTTATAGATTTCTGCCTGTATTCTTTGTTCTGGGTGCGGCCTTAGAATATTCAATGATAAATTGGAAAGTTGGTGAAGTAAATTTTTATAATACTTTCAAAAAAAGAAAAGCTAAAGATATAATTGAAGAAAAAATTCAGAAATATACTCAGATTTAAAATGCCTGCTGGAGTAACTTGGGGTCAATATATATCCTTTTCGATAGCTGCTATGGCTTCAATGATAGCTGGATCTCAGTTAGTTCACATGCATTATCAACCTTTAGTAGATCTTCATAATTATATTAACAAAGAATTACAAAATTTGCCTGATGATATGCAGGAAAAGGTAAAAAAGGAGCTTAAAGAAGAAGGAATATTGAAGTAAAAAGTTACTTAATTGTAAACATGTGTATATAATAAAATCTAGTTAGCTGAATTTTTGCAATTTTAATTTATTTATATATTCTGAAATAACTTAAATAATTGATAAATACATGAAATATGTAAGTGATCTGATAATATTTCTACTATTTATGTTAACCTGTATTTAGGTTAATTTCTAGCATTATAAGTTTGTTAATTTTAAAAGTTTATATAAAATATATTAACAGGCTTGCCTCCAATATCTGTTTTTCTCTTAAACTAACTTAATTACATTCCACAGAGGTTATTGAGTTTCAGAAATAGTCATATACTCTTCTTATTGGCACTAACTGATTTAGCCCCACAGGAAGATGTTCTATTATTTTGGATCTTTGTCAAGCTAAAATTACTGTTTTGAGCACCACACCATATCTTAAAAACTAGTAAATTCTATCCTTGAAACATGTAGCGGTAAAAATTTACTTGCCCATTAATAATTTTGTAATATGTTTCTTTTTTAAAGCAGTGAAAGAATTGGGAGATAATAAATTTTGGTAGCTCTTTCAAATTCATTTTCCTTTTTTATATTAAAATAAAACTACAATAGTACATAAAATAATTTATTAACAATTTGGTATTACTTTGAAATATATTTACAAAAAAATTTACAATTTGTAGGTACTAATTACATATCTATAACTTATAATTACTTTTTAGGCACTAACATATTTCATATTTTCTGTTCAGAATTTTTCATCGTAAAAATGTGGTTTATTAAAATTAATACAATAATAAATAATTTTTTAACATGATGGCATATCATAATAAATATGATGATAAAAAATTATGAACCTATACAATTATCGTAACTTTGAAGTCACACTATGTTAACTATTTATAAAGTAAAAAAGGCTTAATATTTTAAGATGTTTATCTAAAGATTTCTATTTAAAATATTTAGCTTAAGAAAATAATAAAAATTAAATGTATTTGGCCTCTATTATCTATAGGTTTTAAACTTCTCATTTATTATACATACATTTAAACTAAATTCATGTTCTTATAAATTTGAAGTAACTTCTTAATATTATTTGTTTTCACTTTTTATACCATTTAATTGTTTTGAAAAACCTTAAAAAATAAGATTACTTTTAATTTTGACGACAAAGATATCCTGCTATCACTCTTAAGACATTGTGTAGTAACTAATAAGTTTTATGTGGCAGGAATCACCAGATTAATGAAAAATATTTTAAAATTACTTACCAAACAAGTTTTATTTTTAATATTTTTTAATAAGTATCTGGTTAAAATGAGAATATTGTGTAGATATTAGATGTAATTTTTGCAGTCTTTTAAACATTTGTTTTAGTACTATTTAATAAGTCATCTTGAAGAATTTGAAATAGTCCTTCGGATCCAGTCTATGTGAGACGTCACTGCATCGTATATACGAGGACGACCAAGTCCAATTTTAGAGCAAGCAATCCGCCAACCGCTTACACCAATCAGCGACCAGTGTTTAGCTTTGTCGTCGAAGCACATCATAGAGCTTCCAGCGTATTCCTCTTCCTGTAAATTTAAGATTATACATAAATAATCCTATTAATACTATTAATTTAATTTATTAATTATATTTTAATTATATTCATTTTCTTAGCTCTGGTGTACAGGCATAGGGTTGAGTTTGGCTACTTATTACGCAATGCTTCCAGAAATAGCCGGGGAATGGAGAACCGAGTGTCTTAACACTAGCCTTCCTTTGCCTTCTCTGCTATAAACGGGATACAGCGTGATGCTGAAAAAAAAAACGCTCAATACTTACATCACAATCATCTTGATCATACAATGGTTCAGCACATATTCCATTTCCTGTGGCTATACTGACGTTTTCACAAATATTCATGGAAGTGGGTACCACTTGTACTCGTTGTAACTGATCGCGATTCCTAGTCCAACCTAGTGTATTACAAATTCCACCCTGTTCGTCCATTTTGTATCCATTTTCTGGCAGGCAGGCGGGTCGGACGAAGTCAGTCATTTCCACTGGCTCTTCCAGTCTGACCATAGCCAGCATACTGCCCTCCACAGGAGAACGAACCATTCCTACTATACGTTGTTCTTGTTGCCATGGGGTAGTGCTTTGTATCCTTACTGTGCCTAGTCTTGCAGTCCATTCAGCTTTTGGCTGGCCCTGATATTAAAGCAAAAAAATGTATATTAAAATAATGAATAATGTAGTAAACTAAATTAACACATTCACTGTTGATCGTGTAGTAGTTACTACTTAAGTATGGGCAATGGTCCTTATCTTTGTGAATATTTTTAAATTAATTTAATTATATATAATTCTAGACTTTCGACGAAAAAAATACGCTAATTTTGAGACCTTCAATATTTATAACCTTGTGTGTGTTGTCATTCATACAAACTCTATGGAAGACAAAGCAAAATGATCCACAAATTTTGGCTAAATGTACGTAATAGCTACGGTACGGTACTCTATGTTTGCTACCACGGAATCTCTCATGGGCAAGTCGCAAATAACAGAGTAGTTAGAGGAACTGTAAGTGTTAAGACACTTTCGCACTTGACGCCTTGTTTTTTTTTAAAGCGTAGTCAGAGGCCTCAGGCCTCACACCTTATTTTCGAGTCATTGAGTGTTGAGTGGCGGAACTCGACGCCGCGCTTTATTTTGTTAGCACAGGAAATGAAAATAATTCATTGTCTAGAGTAGCAATTGAACTTATAACCTTAGCGTAGACTGTAGACAGTCAAATGTTGCGCAGCTATGGCGCATGGCATTTCATTTAAATATACCTTGATATATTTTAATTTCGGTACGTAGCTTTTAATAAAATTTGATGAACAAATGTTTTTTTGTTATATATTAATTTACTGTTATTTTAAGTCAGTTAATTATTAGTTAGGTTTAAGGAATATCAAATAAAGTAATGATTAGCACCTGGAAACAGGAAGCCGTGGTGATGAGCCAGTTAGGGTGTATAAGGACGCCGTCGCAGGCGTGCACATGGGACCGAAGTAGCGCCGCGTGCCACGGCCAGTCGCCAGGCTGCGCCGACCGCGGTAAGCCTTCCACACCTGCAGCTGCTTGACCACCCCTAGCTGATGGTACACCGCATTCTGGAAGCATTGATCGTTAAAGAATTATATTATAATTACAACAGTACAGCATAGCCAGGTTATTAATGAACATATGTACATATATCACTTTATTTAATAAAAATACATATAAATTTTAAGTACAGAAGTTTGTAAACATTCAAATGTATAACGACTTACCTAACTGATCGCAGACAATTCTAATCACTTTCCGCTGTGGACATTCACTTTTAATGAATGAGATTTCTGGTGCGGATGGGTCAACGACCTCCACATACTCGTGTGTATCTTTGCGGGCACTATGTTGCGTGACTGTTACTGTCATATCCTCATCAGACTCGTTTTCAGTATCTAGAACGGCCTCCGCAGAGATGGCAGATCTATTGTCAAATAATGAAAGTGAACATTAAAGAATAATATTGATTTATAGAGAATATAGTTGATCATTAAAGTGCCTTAAATAATATTATGTAACCTAAGTAAAGTTTAGAGTTCCATACTTGAATGTGAGAGCGGTACATAAGGACGTCGCAACCTTCATAAGTGCGCGTTTGTCGTCCTCGTAGGGCGCGGCGCAGATCTTGCCAGCGCGGCCGCGCTCCGCCCATAGCGCGTACCCGGCGCGACTCCGCACCGCCCCCAGCGTACTCTCCCTAGTCTCCCGCTTCCATGTAGCCAGAGAACGAGATATCCATACTGAAAAGTTTAAACAATTACAGAATTCATTTTGAATTCGACGTAAATTTTAGATAAATTAAGTTTTATTCTTTTATCATATGTTTTTTAATTAAAATATTAAATACATCCACACCTGTAGAGGCTGTATGTATTAAATGTGGTGTGTTGTCAAGTTAAGTGAACTTGAAAGCGTTTTGCTTGATTGCGGAAAGCTGAACTAAAAGTACTCTTGTCTTGGATGGACTTTTTGTATGAAGATAACAACAAAGATTGTCGATTTTTCGTCAAGAATATGTTTGTTTTATATGTTTACTTTGCTAAATATGGATCTATTTTCATCAAAAGATTTAATAAATGTTTTGAATTTTCAAAATTGTCTGATCTGTATCATAGATAACTATTGAAAGTATCAATATATTAAATCTCACAGCATCCGTTCTCATCGCTGCCGTCCGCACAGTCGGGCGTGCCGTCGCATCGCAGGTGCGGCGGCAGGCAGCGCGGCAGTAGCGCACAGCGCAGGGCGCCAGCGCCGGCCGCCGCGCAATGCGCGCAGCTGCGCTCGTCCGCCGCGTCCGCGCAGTCCGGCACCCCGTCGCAGGCCCGCCGAGACAGCGCAAGTCTTTGTAGGCCACCCGTGCAACCTTATATAATATTCATTATAAACATTTGTTTACAAATATGGAACTTAGTAAGTAAGAGGTGATAACCACAAGTAGTTAGCTGTTTTGCTTTCACTGCAGTGACGAAACACGTACCATGGCACTCGCGGTGACATTTGCCACAATCAACGAAAATATGCAAAATATTAGATTCCAAAAAAATAAGGCATAAATTACAAAAAAAGCAACAAAAATATGAAATAACATTATTAAATATTTAATTTCCTCTGCTTACACAGCAGTGTAGGCAAAAGTAAGAGTTAAGACGCTCCGTATCTCAAAATTTTTCGCCAAATTTTCGTCAGTGTCAGATTGTCCACCAGAGTAGAGATGCGAAAATTATTCAAATATATAAATTTACCAGAGTGATTAAATTGAACTCATAACCATCGCGTCTACGAGACGTTGTACATCCGCGCTACGACAGCAAAAATCATAATAATTACTGATGTCGTAGCTTTAGTTTGTTAAAAGGAAGACTATTAAAAAACTGTAAAAGCACCTGGTTCCGGAGCGCATGATCCTGGTCCGTAGTACTCGGGGAATCGAGCACAGTCGAAATGCGGACGAAGACGTTCAGGCAAACGTGCCCCGCAACCTGCGTGGAAGGCGCGGCAGTAAGCGCGGCATGGCCGAATAAGTCTCTCATCGACACATCGTGGTTGCAGCATTTGGCAGACAAAATCCTAAATTACAATAAGATTATATAATAATAGAATAGATTTATTAATATATGTACTTAAATGAATATGTATATATATACTTAAATGAAAAAACCGTCGTGGCACAA
Source organism: Heliconius aoede (assembly GCA_037355905.1). Lineage (NCBI taxonomy): Eukaryota > Metazoa > Arthropoda > Insecta > Lepidoptera > Nymphalidae > Heliconius > Heliconius aoede. Next base: position 514,879 of record JBAIZZ010000350.1, on the reverse strand, counting down.
GGGTGCCGCTCGTAAACGCGACGGTTATGGGTTCGATTTCTACGCGAGGAGGTGAAATATTTCTTTACGTTTATATTTCCATTTTTCTTCGTTCTGGTGTCGAGGCAAAGCACGGCGTTGAGTTCTGCCACTCAACACGCAATGCCTACAGAATTCGGCAGAAAGTGGGGAACGGAGTGGCTTAACACTGAGGTTCCCTCTGCCTACCCTGCTGTATGCGGGATACAGCGTGAAGCTGAAAAATATATACTTAAATAGAAAACTAAAACGAAGAAAAAACAAATGTACCTATTGATTACTTAGCATTAAATCTTAAATCAAAAAAATCTTAATCTAGGTTAGGTACAATTTTTTTTAATCTCGAGTCATCATTATACTCAGCACGGTTGGAGAGTGTATGTATTTATTTATAAAACTACTGAAGTGTCAAATCTGGGTTGAATAAAAACTTTTCTTTCAGACGAGAAAAAAAAACATAAAAAAGAAGAAAATTACTTGCGCTAAAAGAGAGCACTCGGCGTCTAACAATTCTCTGAACGCGACTAAATCGCGAAACAAAACTTCTTTGGACGTATGTCCAACTAAATTTGGATAGGCTGTTGTGTTATAAGGCAGATGTGAACATAGAGGTAATGTCAATGGAGAACACTCTCGCAGGTCTTCCTCTTCAAAAGCTACACCTTCGGTTGTGGGTACTTCAGTTACAGGATCGTCACTCTCTTTTAGAGGCTGTGAAGAAATCATGGAACTTTCCTGTAAACACACAAATAATTGTAATTACGTATTGAACATACGAAAATGAACATTTATTTTGTTTTATTAGTGTTTTTCAAAAAATGCCCTACCTCGATGTGCAGCGTAGCTGGCATTGCACCAATATTTTGAAAGAAAGGTGTTAAGATATCCCTTGTCATAACAGCGCTTACTTCAGCCGTACTCACAGCTGTGAAAATGGGCTCAAAGGAAACTTCAAAGTGTACACGTGCTCCTTTTTCCGAGCTAAAAAAAATATTTGATTTGTAAAATTATCATAATATTTAACATATTTTGTTTATTAATAAAGATAATTATCATCTGGAATGTCCAATCATCTACACATTCTAAAGATTCAACCCATTAGGATGTAATTTAAACACTGGTAAAAAAACCGGTCAAGCTCGCATACCGAGGGTTATTTACCAATTTCAGGATTATCAGGTCTACGGGAAGTACAATTTACAAAAGTCGACAATGTTAAGTTCGCGACGTATGCACATTATATATATTAGAAGTATAGTTTTTATTCGTAATACCTCAATATTTTGGTTAAAAAATTATTAATATATTTTTATGTTTTACAAATTATTTTTGAAGTGTATTCAAGTGCTGAAATTTGTTTAATAATATTCAAGATCAAAGAAAGTATTTAACCAGTGAAATAGGTAGATGCTTTTACATATGTGTATATGTTTCCATTTATATATATAAAAGAGTAAGAAGAACATCACTAAGAATGAACAACAACGATATTGAAACGTGGCCACAGTGTTGACCAATGCGGTCTACGTAACTTATATTAGTAACACTAGAGATATAAAGTTGTAAACGCGAGTATAAAGAATACAATCCGCAGTTTTTTTTATATATAATTATGAAATACAATACGATAAGTAAATAGAATTGTTTAACATGTTTAACACATACTTATTTACGTTATACGTACATTACATTTGATATTAAACTATGTTCAATTTATTGTAAAAATAATTAATTGACTGTTTTTGTGCGTATTTTTTAAGCTAGACGTCAAATATTACCTGAATTTTTAAAACTAATTAATGATTTCATATATTTTATATTTATAATTAATTATCAAGCTTTCAAATTTAACTTAATTAGTTAAAAAAAAATATAGAAGATAGCTTACTAATAGTTTTTGAAAGGTTTGCCATCACGTTCAGTCAGCAAAGTGTGCCAGTGAAGTGCAGTGATCCGTTTACATTAACCACGGCGTGATACTTTGTATATCATATTGACACGGGAAAGTTAATGCGTGCTTGGGTTTCTAAGCTTTGGACTTTCTAAGATACTATATTGTTAACTTTTAAATCAAGGTCGACATGGCCCTTTCTTTTTGTGTCTTGAATATGAATAACATGCTGTGCTATATGATAATAATGGATTGGAAAGTTTACATAACTTTAATTAGATATAACGTGAAAAAAGATATTTTCATTAAAAGCCATCGCCCGCTTGAATTTTAACAATTATTTCTTACTAATTTAAATTATCTTTTTGTTCTTATATTATAACGTTATCCCTTAAAGATCACACATAGATAGATACATTGAAAATGTGTGGATATTGTTCCCAATAATAAATTTTCACATATATTTTTTCCATACAGATATCGATTAAACACAGTTTTATGATATAGAATCATCTTGCGGTATAGAGATTTAGTATGGTATTTATAATAGTTCTGTTACACGAAGAGTTAATGAAATCAATCGTTATTTTCGCTCTTTGTTACGCAGATAAAATTTGTAAAACCCATTGCAAGAACTGTCTGTATTCTATAAAATAACACATCACGCTTATCTTAACGAACGAAACTTCTAGAAAGCTTACTTTCTCCGTAAACTGTTATTTCTGTGTTGTTATTTATAAATTACTGTCGTATTTTCAATATGAAATAATAAGTAATAACTGAAATGAATGAATAGTAAGTTTAACATTAAATATATACCAATTTATTTTCTCTTTGTTAATAACAATGATAATACAAATAAGAAACTAAAAATATTGTTATATTGGATTGACAAATAATATCAAATAATCTATAGATATATATGTATTAAAACTAACTCATGGCTGTCTGTACACGGAAGGCTAACCTATATTAAAAAGTCTGTCATTGAACACCTCGATCAATGTAATATATTTTATTGAATTGTCGATACATTCGTTTTCAATATATCAATATTGTCTTTAAAATTATATTAATATATGAAATCACAAAAGTAGTTCGGATGAGAAAATAACTCATTGCATAGCACAAGCAGGCAAAACAACGAGCGGGTCGCTAGTATATTAATATTAACGATATATACGATAGATATAAAAAAAACTTACTTATCCAAGGCGAGCAGCTCAGCGTCCACAAAACACGATCGAAGTTCTGAATGTCTATAGGATTCAAATATAGCTTCCTGCAGCTCTTGTTCTTGTGTGCTATTGTCCTTTACTGCAGTTATTTCCTGTGTTCCCCACGAGGACGCCACAAATGATCCTCGGAACGTCTGTCGATTCAGTGGATCGCCAAATAAATACATATCTGTAAGTTAATACATTCATCACATTTGTTATTCTAAGTAAATAATATAGACTTCTCTTATTAATTTTTGAAAAATCATTTCGCAACTTTGAAATATTACTGCAATAAATAAATAGAAATTGCAATTAGTTAAATTTTTAATGACCGCTTTCCTTTCTGGTAAACTGCTCAACCATAGCGTTAATAGCTATAAATGTTTCTTATTATGTTAATTGACTTTATCTTCATAACGTTAATACTAATAATAATATATTTTTAAGCACTTATATAACGTTACTTATCTTTATATATAAAAATTTAAATTGAATGCATAAATTACAATATATGATGAAATATATATTGTGATAGTAAAAATTCGCATGAATATTCGTATTTTTTTATTTGCACCTGCACAGTACAGGCGAATGCAAGGTCGCATATGATACTGGCCTTATAGCGGTGACGGATACCTAAATGCCGCCGTGGTATATGAAGAACAGATATCATATTGACATATAAAAATAAATACATACTTTATTCTTTGTCACAACAAAAACCCTTGTATTCTTAATGTATGAAAAAGCAATGTTAAGTACATTAGACAGAAATAAATTAATATAAATTTATTAAAATTTATATTTTGAGGCTGGTCGTGGCGCAGTGGTACAAATTGTGCTGCACAATCGACTGGTTGCGGGTTCGATTCCCACTCGAGGAAAGAAAATATTTATTTATGTTTTCATTTCTTCGCTCTGGTAAAGTCAGCCGTGTGGTCCCGGCTTAGAATAGGATCACCCTGGTACTGTCGGTGTCGTAAAAGGCGACTAAAGTACGTGTGGAAGAGTCCCGTCGCCAGTAATGGCAACACGCATGGGCAGACTCGACCGGATTTAATACCACCCCCGGCATCTTAAACTGGCGTGAAGTAGTGGCCCTTGCCACTGCGTTTCGCATTAGGTAATGCCGGGCCCCGGTGCCCTTCATCTCCACCTTAAAGGCTGGCAACACACCTGTGGCTCCTCTGGTGTTGCATGGGGTCGTGGGCGGCGGTGATCACTTACCATCAGGTGACCCGGACGCTCATTTGCCTTGTCCTCTCCCATAAAAAAAAAAAAAAATTAAAATAAAAAAATCAGCTTCACGCTGTATCCCGCACACAGCAGGGTAGGCAAAGGGAACCTAGCGTTGAGACACTCCATTCCACATTTTCCGCCCGATTCTGGACATGGATTTTGCCTTGACAACAGAGCGAAGAATTGAGAATACCAATTTAAATAAATATATAATTTTCCCGAACGGTGATCGAACCCACGACTAGCCTCTGAAATTGTAATTTTATCGTTAAAACTGCTTTCTATGGCAAACACCTTAACATGATATCGGTAATATTATCTAAAAGGCTTAAAACATTGGGTTAGAAGAATTATGTTTCTAGTAGATATTGAATACATCTATCTACTCATTTGGCGCTAAGTCATTTGAGCAAACGAAGCCAAGGATTACAAGAAAATTCAAGTTTTTATTTAAATAGAACAAAATTAGACACGGTGAATGAAACTGGAACATAAAGATTATTTTCTTAACATGATTATTTATTAAAGAATTAGAAACAAATAACGAGTGTGTCGATAATCGAATAAATAAGTTGCTTTATACGGTTATAAAGTAAGTTATTGTTTTTTTTTTACCACATGTTTTACACATTGAGCGAGTTTAAAATAAATATATTTTCTTCATTTTTAATTTCCTCCAATAAATGTATAAAAATCAATATAATTGCATATTTATTACAGTTATGACATTTTTTTATAATATAACGTATAAGAAGAGTGGTACCAACGGCCGAGGTAGACGGCGACGGCGGCGAGCAGCAGCAACACGAGCATAGCTGCCACCGCCGCGCAGCAGCCGCGGCAGGTCCGGCTGAGCTTGCGGCGGGTGAACCTGATGTCGCTGCTGACGGACATCGTGGACTCGGGCGGCCGATGTGCGCGGCCTCGGCGCTGTCCACTTCTGGACCATCCATAACCTAGCTGTTAAATAAATAAAAAATCTGAGGTATATAAATAATTTTAATACGCATTTCATTATATTATAACTATATAACGATAACTAAATTACCCTCGTATCATAGATGTAAGGGAAATAAATGTAAATCTTAAAAGAAGTTTGCCAAAATAAAATAGTAAATCTGTATTTAATTAACACGGTTAAGCTGTTTCTGAGATTAGCGTGCACGACACGACAAACGCACAGACAAACCGGAAAAATATACCTGTTTTGGGTTCTTTAACATTGATTTTATTTGTCCATATATCTTTTTTTTTTTTGTATGTGGAATAAAGGTATTTTTATATGGGCGATTAGTTAAATATAATTGCTACATTTTATAGGTTTTCCATTACTAGGAAATATTTAAAAAATTAAGAGAAGATCCCAAATTTGTAGTTAAATTTAAAACCATGTCAGAGCCAATAGAAAAATACGATTTTCTACTGCCCCACACATCTAAGCCATGTCAATATTGGTCAACCAAAACTTGTTTTACATATTTAAAGCGGACAGTCGATTCCATTATTGTACAAACATTTTGAAGTTTCGAAAAGAAAGCGAATCGAGGTAAATTTTTAGGACAAATGCAAAAGAAGAATAATAAATTGATTAAAATATTCACACAATATATATATTATGCTTATCTTGTCCTTAAATATAAATTAAAAAAGATATAGGTAAAATATCAAAATCAAGAGATACCTTGTCTATAACAACTATTATATCGTACAGAGTTGTCATATATATTATAAACAGCAGAATATGCAGAGGGAGCCCAGTGTTAAGACACAGCACTCCCCACTTGCTGCGGAATTCTGGAGGCTTTGAAAGCCGAAATTCAACGCCGCATCTTGCCTCGACATCAGAGCGAAGAAATGAAAATATAAATTATTTCATTGAGAGATTTAGTTTTTTTTTTATGGAAAAAGACAAGACAAACGAGCGTACGGGTCATCTGATGGTAGGTGATCACCGCCACCCACGAAATCGTATAGTAGTGGAGTGCCACGAATCCAAATTGTGTGGATAATACATGAGTTAATGAGTTCCCTCAAGTGGGAATCGAACCCACGATCTGTCGCGTTTACAGTCACACGCTTGTGTTTAACAATAATAATAATTGTTCATATAATTTTGTTTACTCTATATTAAGCGTCACAGTCGAACTGCTCTGTAAAATCTTAAGTAATATGATCTACGTAATCTTTTATTACAAATGTTACAAGTACTTGTTTGTAGACATTTTGCGACTTTAAATAGTATAATGAAAGCGTTGGGAACTGTTTATGACAGCTCTTATGTAATCTATTCTTGAAAAATGGTAGAGCGACACACATACTGTACCATCTAATTGCTTTTTATAAATGAAATTATTAATAATCTTTATAATAATTATGAAAAAATAAATTTATAATTTATATAAGTTTATTTGTTGAGTTGACGCCGTCGTGGCGTAGGAGCATAAGGTGTGCCTGAAACTCGACGGTTGTGGGTTCAATTCCCACTTGAGGGACTGTACTTGTATTTATTAACAATTTCATTTCTTCGGTCTGGCATCAAGGCAAAAGCCCGGCGTAGAGTTCCGCCAATCAACACGTAATGCTTCAGAATTCGGCGAAAAGTGAAGTACAAAGTGTTTTAACACTAGGATTCCTTCTGCCTACTCTGGAATGGGACACCCCATTTATATTAGTTTATACTATCATATAAAATACGTGAGCGAAGTATAAATAGTTCACTAAAACAATTTCACAACACGAGATCTCATTAAGATTTAAACACAAATACTTTATAGTTAATTTGAGAAAAGTATATTAGACTGGCGGCAAGATATTGCAAATGCCAACGCTTTAAATTCGTTATGTTGCGGCAATAAGCTTCTAGGTAATTGGCTAGCCTGCTGAGGAAAAGAATGAATGTAAATAGTCAAAGATTTTTATCAACCACTATTTCTATCTCAATATTTTGCCAAGGTGCTATTTATATAATAGTGGACACATACTCTAGATAGCTACATTAGCTACATAGATTCTATTAAATACAATATAGCAGATATTTAATTAAAAATATGAGAATATAAAATCATTCATACAAATATTGACAGTAAATTGTTTGAATGTTTCACTATTTTACAGGTAGAGCATCTGACAAAAACACGACGAGGCGGTTGACATTTGAGCACAAACGGACTCAACAAAGAGAATAATGCCATTAAGTATTTAGAGTCGATTTCTTCTCATAGGTTCGGTTAAGGTGTGGACAAGGCCATACTTAGAGGTCAAAGAGATCAATTGTATGCGTACTGTTGACAAAATAAACAATAATTATTAACTATGTGATACATGATTTTAATACATGATATTAATCATAAATTGTAATTTCCGATTGCTGTAATTACTAAATGATAAATAATTAGAAGCTTGTTTTATAATTTGGTATATAACGATTATAATTTATATTTTCATTTTTTCACTCTGGTATCGAGGCAAAGCGCGGCAAACGTTGAGTCTTTAATTTTCTGTTTGTTTATAATTTATTAAGCCCCACAAATTTGTTTATTTATTTGAGACTTGTAGCCGCAATAGACCACAAATACTTACTCCTAGTCTGCGCTTAAAAGGCATGTGCAAATTGCACTTGCCGGCGTGACCTACATCTCTTCACGTTTTTGCTCGCAGCACTATGCAGCTACTACAAAATACTAAGTCGGGCACGCCTCAGCCTTTTCGCCGGTTTCTATTGAGTTCCAGCCCAAACAATGCGAACGCCTTCACTTTCAATGACTGTATATATACTGAATATTACACCTGTCGTTCACCAATGTATATACTTGTAGTAACGAATCCTAAAGTAACATGAATAAGTTTACCCAAAAAAATATTAGTACGATGGCTCTCCTAGCTGTACTCCTCACAACAGGGTAGGCAGACGAAACCTGGTGGAGACACTACATTGCCATTATCAGTCTGTTAGTTTAGTAATAGCAACAATAAACGATTGAACACTACCGACTTAAGAAACACTGCAAACAGTGACAAAGTATAAATTCAATATGAAAGTTGACATCGAATATTCACCAGTTTTAGTTTTTTTATATACTTATTCATGAAACAGATTATAATAATGCAATATAAGACATTACGATCTATGGATGGTGTATATTACCTTTAGTCACGTTACAAGAGAAAATCATCGAAATTCCAAGCAATGAAATATTACATTGTACCTACATATATGAATTTTATTACTTTTTTTTACTTTTGCGGTATTTCATGAGAGCAAGATTTAAGAAATTCTATATGGTATGAAGCTCTATACTCTATAACACGTAGGATTAAAAATGATAAAGCTGTCGTCAATTTTAGATAATAAAATAAAAAAGAAATTCTTTTAAAAATAGAATTAGAACGAAAACAATAATAACATTATAGTTCCGTTATAAATAAATAAACTTATTAATAAAAGAAAATTTATTTAACATTAGAATAGTTTATACACAGTATATAAACATTTTGATGTTTGTAAATTAAATAAATTTTAAATGAAAAATCTTAGAAAATATAACATCGTGACTTATTTAAAAGTCCGTGAACTTTTGAAATTTGTTCACTAT
>JBAIZZ010000350.1:491863-505819 GCA_037355905.1 Heliconius aoede | reverse complement strand
AAAAAAAAAACTTAATAGTCGTGGTGCAGTGTACAATAGTGCGACTCTGAACGCAACGGTTGTGGTACCACTCAGAATAGTGAAATATTTAATGCTTTCATTTTGAGTGAGAGTCTAGCATTGAGTTCCGCCACACAACAGGAATTCGGCATTTGAGAAATTCGGCGGCAAGTGGCGAAGGAAAGTTTTTTAACATCAGACTACTAGGTCCCTAGCCCTCAACCTAGACTGTTATGTCTGGAATACAGCGTGAAGCAGGAAAACCCATATAGGAGAATTTGTATGAACTCGAATTATGATCGATGTCGACACGACAATCACGAGTAAAGCCAGATATTTTTCAAGAGCATCATGGGAGTGTTATATATTTTTAGCTTCACTCAGTATCCTGGATATAGCTGGGATATACATAATTAAGACATACTTAATTAAGTGTTAAAACACAGTATTCTTCTACGCTTTCTGCCTAATTTTTGAGAAACTCAATGCCATGCATTGCCTTGTTACCAGAACACGAATATATGTTTGAATTGAATATATTTTTTAAATTCCCGGTTGAGAATTGAACCCACAGCCATCTCGTTTACAATCACCCGCTGCTTTTATTATAAATAATATAAAATTTAAGTACATACCTAGTGAGGTGCTTGCTCTCCTCGTGCACCGCCATCTCGGAGCTCTTGAACTCGTTGAGCTCGCGGCGTATGGCGGCCTTGTCGCGCGGCGTCAGCCTCGTCCACGGCTTGTCCGCGCGGCGGTCGTAGTCGTGCGCCTGCAATGTGCCACGTTCAACGTTTAATTATTTAAAAAACCGGTCAAGTGCGAGGCCCGTCGCCCACTGAAGGTGCCTTTACAATTTCATTGCCGTAGGTCAACAAGAACAACAAAACCAAAATAGTTTTAAATACGATCATATCCCTTTACTTTCGAATTGAATTCATAAACGCTTTTACATCATCAGATCCCTATGTCACGGGATACTCCCTATATAATCACAAGAAAAAAGAAATAGTAATAATTCAAATATAGAATGGCTGTCTACCTGTGTCACTTCAATATAGTCGCTGAATCGTATAATTTTCTTCTCCTTTAGTTCATCAACTGTCGGTCGGAAGCTAAGTTTGCGTAGCAAATACCGTTTCTTTTCCTCCTTCTGTTTCTTCTCTTCAGCAGGCGACTGACCTACGAGTAAAATACAGTGCACAATTAGATCGACTTGTCCACTTTTGAAATTTACAATTTAATATTTATTAAAACTGTAAAGCTCACTTTTGAGAATGTTCCTTTCAACGAGCTCCTCCGCCGTAGGGCGCATGGACAAGCGGCGTATGAGCCTCGCACCGATCGCCTCCCACGACTCCTGCCTCTCGTGCTCACTTTGCACTACCAGTATATTCCTATAAAAACCAAACACTTAATATTCAATATTTACATTTAAATATTAAAATAATTCTCATTGGTATAATACTAACGCAATTTTCAATCTACACCGTGACAAACCAGTATTAATAAGATACAATCGCTTCACTTGTGCACGCGCACTGGCGATCGGGGGACAGGGGTAACTATGTTTATAATGTCCGATTAACATAAACTCTTGGCTTATTCCCAATAGCCATAATCTAGTTTAGATTAATTAATTAACTGAGGTCGGTCGTTTATTGGTAGATGCATTTATCTGTGGTAAAAGTAACACATATTGTAGAACGAATTCCATCTTGCTATACTGTCACTATCTTCCATTTATTAAGTGGAATAATAATAAACTGTAATGTCACTGCCAAGAATTTTATTATCACATAAATAGGAAGAAAATGAGTCCGAGAGAGTGAGTGTGCTAACGAAAATAAAGCTCCCAGGCGTTTGTGTGACCCAGCGATAATACTCTCTCACACGCGGCTATTATAGGACTGAGAGGTCGTGTGTTGTATAACAATACAGAGTTCGATTATCATAATTGAGACTAATTCAAGGAATTAATTTATCTCGATGCCGTTTGTGAAAGAGAACATCGGGTCTATTAAACATTCAAACGTTATAACATATGAATCTATACTTTATAACAATAATATCTCTATATAGTGTAATATATCAAATACTTATAAAAACATTCAAATTGATCATTTAATCAAAATGGAGGGAAAAAGATAGTTATTGAGACATAATAAGTTAAATAGGTTCTGGTGATATATAAAATATTTTTTTTATTTTTTGGTCGTTCGTAATTTTTAGCAGTCATTGGTTCATTTATTATACTATTGGATTATTATTTATGTAATAAAATATTTAATGAATATGTTTCCTTATAAATTCTCATTTATACAAACACGTATATTTTGTAAAATAAACGAAGGTAGTTCATATATTTTCGTTATATTACAATAAATATGGCGTAATATATGACCGATTTCTACCTACTCCTCGCATTCGGCATGGTTGTGAAGTGCTCTACCATGTCAAAAATGTTACGAAATACATTTGCATTCACATAGCTCCAAGATGAGCAGATCGTTTAAATTACGCATTTCATAATATTTGTTTGATACACTATTCTAGAGAGCACGCGTACCAGAATTGGCACATTGCCGGATGTTCTTTCAAGGTACTTCCTACTATTTACTACGTTCACAAGTGCAAACTACATTGCTATTAGGTTTTTTGTTACAACATTTATTTTAATAATTATCATAATAATATCAATACAATGAGAGTTCAAAATATAGAAAATCATTAAATATATAAACAGCTCTGTAAATAACTACAAGTCCATCTCTTCATTGTTCAAAAAAAGTAATAAAATAAAATAATTAGAAGATGACTTGCATGAGAACCCAGTATATAAATATATACTGCTTTTTTATTTTTCTTTCAAAATTCAGTTATAATCTTTTAACATTTAAATTATTTTTTAACTTTTTTTTCTCTTTGACTCACACCTTGAGACAGATCTTTCCAATATAAATGTGACTATTAATACCTCTATAACCATACCCTTGTACCCTTTCTATGTAATATTGTTTACAATAGTATACAAAATAAACTTTTTATCCAATAATATTAAAGAAATAACAGTATTTTAAGTAGAAATATTATCCTGTTATATTTAAGATATGGAGGGAGGTCAAAACCACCTGGGAAAGATATATCTTTTACAGTTATTTTTCAGGGGTGGTGGCGTCGTGGCAAAGATGCACAAGAGTTCGATTGTAAATGCGATGGTTGTTAGGTTCACATCCCACTCAAGAGAATAAAATATTTGATATTTTAATGTCCTCGCTCTGGTAACGAGACAAAGCATGACGTAGTTTTGCCAATCAGCACACAGTGCCACAAGATTTTATCGACACATGGGGAAAGGAAGTATCTTTAATTAGGGAACAAAATGTCTTAACATTAGCTTCCATTAACTTCTGCCTACCCTACAAAAAAAGATGAACATCAGACCTGTTGATGAGTTCCTGCCGGTCGGGGCGCAGAGCCAGCTTGATGTTGAGGCTCTCCTTGCGCGCCAGCTTGGCGGCGACGCGCTCCGACTCGCTCGCGTAGTCGTCGCGGTACTCGGCCGCGCCTTCCCACGGCCGCGCGTTCTCCTTGTTCTCCATAGCGTTGCCCACGCGCACCGGCCGGCTGCTGCTGGACAATCACAACGCAAGTTAATCTTTACTGCTTATTGCTTACTACTATGTGGTATTAAATATGTTTTGTCTAACGTTATTTACTATTCTTATCTAAGTTGTATGTAAGTGTCGTAAMWWMTRYACAGWGTWWWYAYMGAWASAKCWAWAATATATTWTWGMTGYTWCKRTRWWWACAYTGTRYAKWWKTTACGACACTTACATACAACTTAGATAAGAATAGTAAATAACGTTAGACAAAACATATTTAATACCACATAGTAGTAAGCAATAAGCAGTAAAGATTAACTTGCGTTGTGATTGTCCAGCAGCAGCCGGCCGGTGCGCGTGGGCAACGCTATGGAGAACAAGGAGAACGCGCGGCCGTGGGAAGGCGCGGCCGAGTACCGCGACGACTACGCGAGCGAGTCGGAGCGCGTCGCCGCCAAGCTGGCGCGCAAGGAGAGCCTCAACATCAAGCTGGCTCTGCGCCCCGACCGGCAGGAACTCATCAACAGGTCTGATGTTCATCTTTTTTTGTAGGGTAGGCAGAAGTTAATGGAAGCTAATGTTAAGACATTTTGTTCCCTAATTAAAGATACTTCCTTTCCCCATGTGTCGATAAAATCTTGTGGCACTGTGTGCTGATTGGCAAAACTACGTCATGCTTTGTCTCGTTACCAGAGCGAGGACATTAAAATATCAAATATTTTATTCTCTTGAGTGGGATGTGAACCTAACAACCATCGCATTTACAATCGAACTCTTGTGCATCTTTGCCACGACGCCACCACCCCTGAAAAATAACTGTAAAAGATATATCTTTCCCAGGTGGTTTTGACCTCCCTCCATATCTTAAATATAACAGGATAATATTTCTACTTAAAATACTGTTATTTCTTTAATATTATTGGATAAAAAGTTTATTTTGTATACTATTGTAAACAATATTACATAGAAAGGGTACAAGGGTATGGTTATAGAGGTATTAATAGTCACATTTATATTGGAAAGATCTGTCTCAAGGTGTGAGTCAAAGAGAAAAAAAAGTTAAAAAATAATTTAAATGTTAAAAGATTATAACTGAATTTTGAAAGAAAAATAAAAAAGCAGTATATATTTATATACTGGGTTCTCATGCAAGTCATCTTCTAATTATTTTATTTTATTACTTTTTTTGAACAATGAAGAGATGGACTTGTAGTTATTTACAGAGCTGTTTATATATTTAATGATTTTCTATATTTTGAACTCTCATTGTATTGATATTATTATGATAATTATTAAAATAAATGTTGTAACAAAAAACCTAATAGCAATGTAGTTTGCACTTGTGAACGTAGTAAATAGTAGGAAGTACCTTGAAAGAACATCCGGCAATGTGCCAATTCTGGTACGCGTGCTCTCTAGAATAGTGTATCAAACAAATATTATGAAATGCGTAATTTAAACGATCTGCTCATCTTGGAGCTATGTGAATGCAAATGTATTTCGTAACATTTTTGACATGGTAGAGCACTTCACAACCATGCCGAATGCGAGGAGTAGGTAGAAATCGGTCATATATTACGCCATATTTATTGTAATATAACGAAAATATATGAACTACCTTCGTTTATTTTACAAAATATACGTGTTTGTATAAATGAGAATTTATAAGGAAACATATTCATTAAATATTTTATTACATAAATAATAATCCAATAGTATAATAAATGAACCAATGACTGCTAAAAATTACGAACGACCAAAAAATAAAAAAAATATTTTATATATCACCAGAACCTATTTAACTTATTATGTCTCAATAACTATCTTTTTCCCTCCATTTTGATTAAATGATCAATTTGAATGTTTTTATAAGTATTTGATATATTACACTATATAGAGATATTATTGTTATAAAGTATAGATTCATATGTTATAACGTTTGAATGTTTAATAGACCCGATGTTCTCTTTCACAAACGGCATCGAGATAAATTAATTCCTTGAATTAGTCTCAATTATGATAATCGAACTCTGTATTGTTATACAACACACGACCTCTCAGTCCTATAATAGCCGCGTGTGAGAGAGTATTATCGCTGGGTCACACAAACGCCTGGGAGCTTTATTTTCGTTAGCACACTCACTCTCTCGGACTCATTTTCTTCCTATTTATGTGATAATAAAATTCTTGGCAGTGACATTACAGTTTATTATTATTCCACTTAATAAATGGAAGATAGTGACAGTATAGCAAGATGGAATTCGTTCTACAATATGTGTTACTTTTACCACAGATAAATGCATCTACCAATAAACGACCGACCTCAGTTAATTAATTAATCTAAACTAGATTATGGCTATTGGGAATAAGCCAAGAGTTTATGTTAATCGGACATTATAAACATAGTTACCCCTGTCCCCCGATCGCCAGTGCGCGTGCACAAGTGAAGCGATTGTATCTTATTAATACTGGTTTGTCACGGTGTAGATTGAAAATTGCGTTAGTATTATACCAATGAGAATTATTTTAATATTTAAATGTAAATATTGAATATTAAGTGTTTGGTTTTTATAGGAATATACTGGTAGTGCAAAGTGAGCACGAGAGGCAGGAGTCGTGGGAGGCGATCGGTGCGAGGCTCATACGCCGCTTGTCCATGCGCCCTACGGCGGAGGAGCTCGTTGAAAGGAACATTCTCAAAAGTGAGCTTTACAGTTTTAATAAATATTAAATTGTAAATTTCAAAAGTGGACAAGTCGATCTAATTGTGCACTGTATTTTACTCGTAGGTCAGTCGCCTGCTGAAGAGAAGAAACAGAAGGAGGAAAAGAAACGGTATTTGCTACGCAAACTTAGCTTCCGACCGACAGTTGATGAACTAAAGGAGAAGAAAATTATACGATTCAGCGACTATATTGAAGTGACACAGGTAGACAGCCATTCTATATTTGAATTATTACTATTTCTTTTTTCTTGTGATTATATAGGGAGTATCCCGTGACATAGGGATCTGATGATGTAAAAGCGTTTATGAATTCAATTCGAAAGTAAAGGGATATGATCGTATTTAAAACTATTTTGGTTTTGTTGTTCTTGTTGACCTACGGCAATGAAATTGTAAAGGCACCTTCAGTGGGCGACGGGCCTCGCACTTGACCGGTTTTTTAAATAATTAAACGTTGAACGTGGCACATTGCAGGCGCACGACTACGACCGCCGCGCGGACAAGCCGTGGACGAGGCTGACGCCGCGCGACAAGGCCGCCATACGCCGCGAGCTCAACGAGTTCAAGAGCTCCGAGATGGCGGTGCACGAGGAGAGCAAGCACCTCACTAGGTATGTACTTAAATTTTATATTATTTATAATAAAAGCAGCGGGTGATTGTAAACGAGATGGCTGTGGGTTCAATTCTCAACCGGGAATTTAAAAAATATATTCAATTCAAACATATATTCGTGTTCTGGTAACAAGGCAATGCATGGCATTGAGTTTCTCAAAAATTAGGCAGAAAGCGTAGAAGAATACTGTGTTTTAACACTTAATTAAGTATGTCTTAATTATGTATATCCCAGCTATATCCAGGATACTGAGTGAAGCTAAAAATATATAACACTCCCATGATGCTCTTGAAAAATATCTGGCTTTACTCGTGATTGTCGTGTCGACATCGATCATAATTCGAGTTCATACAAATTCTCCTATATGGGTTTTCCTGCTTCACGCTGTATTCCAGACATAACAGTCTAGGTTGAGGGCTAGGGACCTAGTAGTCTGATGTTAAAAAACTTTCCTTCGCCACTTGCCGCCGAATTTCTCAAATGCCGAATTCCTGTTGTGTGGCGGAACTCAATGCTAGACTCTCACTCAAAATGAAAGCATTAAATATTTCACTATTCTGAGTGGTACCACAACCGTTGCGTTCAGAGTCGCACTATTGTACACTGCACCACGACTATTAAGTTTTTTTTTTCGTCATATTGAATTTTCATTCAAATATTTTGGAGCATAATCATACAGAAGCAATTATTGTGTAATTAGTTACATTTACTAAAGTTAAATTGTTTCTGGGGATTCGTATTTACTCGATAGTAACCTAATTATTAGCATTCGCTTAGATTTTTGGCAAGTATGTATTTGTTGCCAAAGATATCTGATCTTGGTAATGAAGGTTGCATTCATATCATTTGCCAAAAGATGAGTAAAGCGGTACCGATTATTATTTATTTATATTATTTACAATCGAATGAGTTATCGAATATAATATGGAATATAGTAAGTAGGCAGTTGAAAAAAACTTGTTCAAATAATATATAAATGAAATATAAAGGTTGTAGCGATTGGCGCTTCGTTCTCTCTGACTACCCCGCTTGAGATACGGCGTGAAGCTAAGAAGAAAGAAAAAATAAATAAAATAAATTCTTAATATTTTTGTCTAAATAATATTAAAATCTAAATTATTTTTTAGACTGCAAGCCAGTTGGTATACTTCACTATAAATTGCAATATTTATAAACACAATTATAATTGATATTTATTTTTCTTAATAAGCATTTATTTTTGCAGGTTCCATAGACCATGACGGCTGTGCCTTAGCCCCGGAAAAAAGAGCGCGAACCGACTCACGCGCCCGCGCACCTGTGATTTAAATGTATTATACTTTATTAATATTGACTTCTTCCCACCCTCGGAAGATTCGTATGCAATAATTACAAGAAAATACAGCGGTCGTGTGTGTATTCGCAGCCCACACTGTCGTCTCGCTCGCGAAGTAATACTATAGGAATAGTAACGGTTATATTTAGTTGATGTATCTTAAGCGGACCCGTACATTCTTTTAATTGACCTTCGAGAAAGGTTAGTGATAATAATTACTGTTTGTCGTGGTGGACATTACATTTTGAAATTTGTTGCTATGGACGACCTGTTATGATATAAACTTGTGATTCTTTTTTCGATCACCTTTTGTTTAGTAGTCCTTAAGCTAGATGAGATTTCGAACGTATTTATTTCTAATAGTTGTTTTGGTCACAAGTTAAATTTTATTATTTGAGTGCGTAGCGATTGTATAAGGTTAAAACGAGCTTCTTTTGCTTAATATTAAATTAATATAATCGTTGATCTTTTGGGTAGTTGTATAGCGTGTTTTTAATACTGTACGCTGAACTCTTCGCTTTCCTCGGAGATACTGCCACAGATTTTCATCGTTTCAAAAACGTGTATTAGAGATTGCGATATATTAATTTTATTGCATTCTATAATGAATTAGAAGTTGCAAAAATAATATTTTACCACCTACCTACCAATTGATTATTATCTTTCTAGAGCAATTTGTAATTATTCGATATCTAATAAAATTGTTTATTTTTAATTTCATATGAATTATTTAAAGTTTTTATTTTGTTTTTCTTTTTATTAAAATAATTTTATATGTCTAGAACTATAACTCCACCAGCTATGAATAAGTAAATATAGTAATTTGTATTATTATAATTCACCTTTGCTTATATTAAACCTTACCAGAATAATAAATAATGTTTTAACAAGAATGTTATAGATGTATCATAGATAATATTAATATGTGCGGAATTTGGTTTTTTATTTTTTTTTAAAACTCACCTTAAATGTAACCATTACATTTTAAAGTTAATAAAAATACTTTTGTTACATAAATGAAATTCAATAAAAAATATAATAAAATCGATTTAATATTAAATTCCAACAACTTTATTTTTTACCATTAGTACAGTACAGGGAGATACCGAGTAATCGTAAAGTATAAAATTCCTGTTATTGTTAAAATATCTCAAAATAAAAAAAAAATGCAAATACATTGATTGGACCGTTCAACGGTAAATATTTAATATCAAATATTTAAAAAAATATAGCTTTTATAAAATGTTGCCATTAAATTTCTATTAAAATATAAATAATAAGCCATTGGAAGGTCCAATTGATTTAAATTTCACTATAAAAGGCCACGTCCAGCCAGCATGGAACGAGCAACCTCGGCGGGAACAACTTGTTAACTCGTGTCGCTCTAGCGTAGTATAAGGTTCAAACATAAACTATCCATAAAGGATAATTTGCAACTAACTAGCTATTTCATTATTACTGTAAATTATTCGAGATTACTACATTTTATATATGTGATAATTATATCTTGTTTATTTATTGTTTGTATTTCTATTTATCAATTATTATAGTACATTTATAGAGTAATACCAATGCTGAGATTGTCCTTCAATTATGTTGTCATGTGGTTCTTTTTATTAAAAATGTATTTGGTCGTAAAATTAATATTTAAGTAAAATACAATTATGTATTTCGTCTAATCAACGTTGTCTACACGGAACTGCGTGTGACCATCATTACATACAATGTATTTGAACTTTTTTATATACTAAATTAAATTAAAATTAATTTGAATTGCTCATTCTCTTAGATGTCTATTTTGTTGGAAATATTGTATATATAAAATGGCGATGTATTTTTTTCAATCACAACAGTTTTTATAACAATAAATAATTAAGTAACAGTCACAATTGCTGTCGCTTTGCGGGGCTGCGCGCGACGGCCACTCGTGAGACCATTCCATTTTTTTAGGATAAAGTGGAAGCCAAAATGACGACTTATTTTTCTATAATCAATTTTGTTATAACGCAATTAAAGTTATATATACTTAGATGAAACGTAGATGTTTATCGATATCGTAATCATAAGACGTTCAGATTTCCAAAGATCGAAGCTCAACTGAAATTTTTAACTAGCTGACGGTTTGCCATTCGTCGAGGTACATATGTGTTTGTGCGAACTGTATCTACTAACCGAGACTTGGTTGCTTCAAGCTCATCCGACGACACTCCGCGTGTACATACTTAATTACCATAAAATGTGATAAGACTTTTTACGTTGTAGTATTTTTTATAATTATTTAAGTACACTAAATTTTCATTTGTATAAATTTTCTATGAGTGTAAAGGTGTGAAATGGTGCTGTTCTTGAAGCAACAGAATTCCTTCTGTAAATTTGTAGTTCACGGTAGAGTTGTATTTTGAATGTTATCTGTGCGGATGAATAAGCTATTTCTACTTTTCTTTGTCCAAATTCTGTGTAGAGTCGGAAATGAACTCGGACTTCGTTTCAAACCGGACTATACGTCGCGTAGCTAAAATTATATTAAGACATGCGTTGTTTAGCATATAAAAGTTATTATACGCGAAAAAAATCGCCATGTTATTTGAAAAATTAAAAAAAAAAGTTATTACTCAATTATATCGATAGAAGTTCTTTTATTATATCTGTACATAATTTAAGTACGATGTAAATTATGGAATCTCTTTTTTTCCATTTATATCAACACGTATCTTTTTAGTTCAATCGCTGTAATCGGTTAATTCTTGCTTTTCATTTTAAAACTATGTAAATGATTAAATGACATGTTGTAATAGTAGGTATACATTTAATAGCCATACAAATATTTGTTTTATATAACATAAGTTTGTAAATACTACGATTATACATTAAGTTTTATACTCTATGGTTTTTTATTTATCCCGTCCCCCTACATGTATATTTACACAAACTAAGTTTAGAATAGATAATGTAAGTTGATTTTATTATGCAACGGGAAAGCGATCCGCGGCGCCTCGAATACGTCGACGACTGAGATCGTGGAGACTTTCGATGGAGCTTGCGATAAGTATAAGCATCTCTAGCTGGGAGAAAGTTAACTGTAGTGCGTGCCCGTTACCGCACTGCCGGCTGCCCTCGCGAGTCACTCTGCGACCGGGCCGCGCTCGCGCCGCTTGTCACTATGTTTACGCTCTGTCCAACCATCCGGCAACGACGCGACGGAAAGCGATAGTGTTCTATATTGTGAGCCTCTTGTGTACGGTGGACAGTAGACAGTGGACAGTGGACTCGCTGTAATATAACTAGACTAGATAGTGAGAACTGCGAAGTGCGACGACCCGCGTAAAGGACGACGATGACCTTCTCTGGAATCATGAAAGAGGGCAAGACTAGAAATGATAAGGATACCTGGGAGTCCGAGGTAAAGCATTATATTTTTATACTTTTTTAATGCATTTTTTTTTAAAATTATTCTTCTATAGCATTTATGATTCACATACGTAATGAATGGTAAGATCTATCAATGGGGTACTCATTATCTTGCACGAGTTTCTTCATAACTGCCTCACAATTGACACTTTCTCTTTAAAGAAACTTTTATGTGCTTTATAAGTATATCAATGTAAATATCCAGTTATATCTAGTCTAATAAAATAAGTATATCGTCATAATATTAATAACTTGATATGGAAACTGTGTCACCAAAATTTCTCTGATTTTTTGGTACCGCAAAACAAAAAACTATTTAATTTAATTATGTACATTCCCACTGTGGGACTGTACATAGGTTTGTTAATCATTTTTGTTAATAAAATAATAAATTTATTAAAATTGACTTTAATGAAAGTCTTGTCTTAAAAATAATATTTACTTCGTAATTTTCACTTGGAATAAATTACGAAATCTTATAGACAACTATGAAATGTTTCTGCCTTATTTTACACTCGACAGCTTCTGGTTTTTAAAAACACCCTTTTATGTGTATCGAGATGTGGACGATAAGGCTTGCTTACAATTACCATTTTCTACTTTTACTTTTTAAAAAACTTATTTTAATGTGTTATCATTTTAATAACAATCATAATAGGAGCATTATCCTATTCACATGGTTACACATTAAAAAACTAAAAATAAGTTTCTTAATGCTACTATTTGTATTAAGTACGGATGAAAATGTATAAAATGGCGATAAAATATGTAAATGCATTATGTAATACAAACAGTCATATGTAGTCATTTTTATACCTTGTAATTGTTCTTTTGTAATAAAAATTTGGCATAAAATAAAACAGCTTTTTGCTATAGTTACAAAGATAAATTAAATTTAAGTTATTATTATTTAGTAGGTATTTTAAATATATTAAAAAAACAATTCTAAAGCTTAGTCTTTTCTGTGTAAATGACCTGTGCTCGATGACATCGTCGTAGCGACGCATTCCGACGTAGCAGGAAATTTAAAACTTAGATCAACTGATTTAATATCGCATGTCCTTGCATTTGCCTCTCACTCGTGTAGCGTAACAACAACTATCTATATAAGAACTATAAATAGAGCGCGATATTTATTAATACCTTTATGTTCTTAAACATTAAGAAAATATTAAACATAATTAAAAAAAAGCAAACAAGAAAATATATATACTTTTTATTTTTCTGTAAAGGCTGGCAACGCACCTGTAGCTCCTCTGGTGTTGCACGGAGTGATCACTTACCATCAGGTGACCCGAACGCTCGTTTGCCTTGTCCTCTCCCATAAAAAAAAAACAAAAACTACCAACATATTAAATCCAGTAAGCACAATAATGTTGTCGATCTAAGTAAAATCACTGTAAATAGAACATAATATGCTGATTAACATAATTAAACGTACGCTAACTTTAAATACTTGTAATCACATACCTCCGTATACTATTTCATAAGTTCTCATGTATATTATGGCTGTAATCTTTTAATTAAATTCGAACGGCCACGTTTGTGTGATATATAGCGAAACGCGTAATGTATGTAACATGCATCAACAAATTATAAAATATTAACATAATATTGCATTACAATTGGTTTTTTTATATATAGTTATGGGTGGCAATCTCCCACACGGGGAAATTAAATATTTAATATTTATATTTTTTGCATTCTGGTGTGGATGCAAAGCACGGTGTTGAGTTCCACCACTCAACACGAGATGCTTCCAGAATTCGGTGGAAAAGAACTAGAATATGACGAGGTAACCTTCATATAATATATTGATTAAGCTTACGCTGCGTCGGCGTTGAGCTTCTGCTTTCCGTCCCACACGTAAAGCGACTCTGAGCCAGGGCCAACAGCTATTTGACCTTTCTCTGTGTAATACAACAAAACACCTGTAGTTTTGGCTTTGATTTTCGTTATTTCGGTATATCGCGGGTGAGAGTGGAAGTGTGTCAGTAGATAGTAACGGCGCTGAGTCGGCCCCAGTGTGATCCGGGTCGCTGCCAGTTTGCTGACCACAACGCTACCTGCCTACTCGTGTAAGAATTACATACAAGCAGTCATAATTAATAAATATAAAAGTACTAAAGATATTTACATGAGATCGCAAACTGTAATGTTCCCATAATATAAAATGCATTATGCAAATGTTTAATATTGCGTAAATAATCGACAACCAGCCATAGTAATAAATTTTTGCATCATAGTGAACAAATTTCAAAAGTTCACGGACTTTTAAATAAGTCACGA
>JBAIZZ010000350.1:473688-491763 GCA_037355905.1 Heliconius aoede | reverse complement strand
TTACGACACTTACATATTTTACACGGGTATACGAGACGGCAGATATCCGGTAGATTACTACAGATATGCAACCGATATATATATACATAATAATATGCATGCAGCACAGACAACAAGTAATAGAACAATAGCGTAAAACAGCCAAGTATACCTACGGAACATTTATCATTCAGTACACGATATATCGAGTTATGTGGCTTACGAATCGACAAATAATTAGACACAAACGGCAGTGGATCTCATGGATGGTGGCAACGGTGAGTAAAATTAAAGGTGTATCAGTGTATTATGTTACTATATTAATTGAATGATTGATCTTGTTAATTTAAGTATGTGTGCTGGCGGTGTTCAGAGTGTAAGCTAGAGATGTGAAGACAAATGAGGGTCGGAAGCGTGCGATGCACGATGCGTGAGCGCAGGCAAGCGGACCGTCGGGACAACATCGATATAGCGAGAGGTTTCGTTACCATATGCGGATCCTCGGCTTGGGCGGCGGCCGCCTGCTCGCCGCATGATGAAAACAAACGAATAAAAAAATACAACACTTTCCCCGTAAACCAATTTGACAAATTCATTGTAATATAACACTCATATATATATATATGTTTAACACATTTGCAATTTGTACTACATTTTGTGAAATCTTATGTGTAACCGCATGTAGGTTGTCCGTCCACGCAAACGCTTAATACATTTTTTGTATACGTTGTAGCTATTGACTTCTTTAGTTTGAATTGCTAATAATGCTAATAAATTTTAATATTCGTTAAAGTGTAAACATTATACGCGATTAGTCAACGTGCATTTTAAAAACACTATACATTGCAATATGTACTGTATAACATAAAATATTATTTCAATTGTTTTCGTTTCTTATGTTTATTAAAATAATAACATGGGTTCAAACATAATATTTGTAGATTTGTTTCATATAATTGTTTGCAATTATATGTTGTTTATATATATATATATATATATATATATATATATATATATATATATATACATTTTTAAACATTAAGAGAAGTAACACTATAAACATACTAATAATTTAAACAAAATAAAATGTCATCCATGTTAGAAGAATACCTAGTGTATCTGGTGGTACCTATCAGATGTAACAAAAATTGTACATTGTTAATAAGATCTTTTTTTTTATAAAAAAACTCTCGCCTTTTCGAACCTATGAGAAGCGGGTTTGAGTATCACTACGGACAATTTTTTTTTATATTTTCCATAATATTTCTTAGTTAGTGGAAAAAATACAAATATTATTTTCAAGGTTTTATTTTTTTTATACTGACTTGAAGCTCGCATGGTGGTGGTCCTGGCGCGGCGCGAGCGGTGTGGCGAGGGGCGTGCCGGAGGGCGAGGCGGCGGGCGCGGGCCGCTTCTTGAGCGCCGACTTGAGCGGCACGGCGTTGAACAGCGGCTCCTTGGGCGGGATCTCCTCCACGCGCGACGTGTCACTCACGCCCGCGTCCGCTTCGTCTTCATCCTGGGAGTCCTCGTCCTCGGCTACCGGACCACAGAGTAATTAGTCAATGACCACGCTCTGACAAGAAGACAAAGCGCAGCGTTGCGTTCCCCAACTTAACACAATGTCTCGAAAATAGGGTAGAAAATGTAGTTTCCCTGTACCTAT
The DNA here is from genome assembly GCA_037355905.1 of Heliconius aoede. Classification (NCBI taxonomy): domain Eukaryota; kingdom Metazoa; phylum Arthropoda; class Insecta; order Lepidoptera; family Nymphalidae; genus Heliconius; species Heliconius aoede. The sequence goes on along the minus strand of JBAIZZ010000350.1, from coordinate 490,118 downwards.
TCTGTACAAGCTTTACCCGGCAGTGAAGCTGCTTATAACAACCAACAACTAAGTTGACTTAATAAGAAAAATTCCCGTAAATATTTCGAAAAAGCTGCTCTTAGTATGCAGAAACCTACGTATCATATTTCACTCCACAGCGACAACTAGTTTCGCCTGTCTGTCATTCACTAAATAACATGAAAGTTTTGAGGCTGGTCGTGGCACAGTGGTACAAATTGTGCTGCATAATCGACTGGTTGCGGGTTCGATTCCCACTCGAGGAAAGAAAATATTTATTTATGTTTTCATTTCTTCGCTCTGGTGAAATTAGCCGTGTGGTCCCGGCTTAGAATAGGATCAGGATAGGTGATCACTTACCATCAGGTGACCCGAACGCTCGTTTGCCTTGTCCTCTACCATAATAAAAAAAAAAAAAATATATATGAGTAAAGCGAGTTTTGACTACTTACAATCGGAGAGTGTACTTGTCAGTGGATGAGAATGGTGGTGTCTCGTGGGACTCGGGGAGCTGAACATGGGGGGCGGCGGGATGGGGCCAATCTCCGACAACGCTATAGGAGGCTCCGGCAGTTCTGATAGCATGAACTGCTCCTGAGCACTGACGTCGCCGTCGCTGCCACCCATGCCCCCACCGTAATTCACTGTAAATATTTATAAAATTAACCCTTCTTAATATCTAGTTCCAATTTACAATTTGGAAGTATGTAATACAATATATTAATATAATACATATGTTTAAGGGATGCAAATTAAATTTATTTTATATGTGAAAGTTATTATAAACGCATATAGAAGTGAATTGAAACAATAATAAATACTTTTTTGTTATTCTGTATACATATCATGAGTAATGCGACAGATGTTTTTCCTTAAAAGGTAGATAATGATGGCATTTGTGACTCACAATCTCCTTGATAGCATATCCGCCTCGGGTGTTTGCCCGCAGTTAATGAGTTTGGTCTCTCTGGCCTCACCAGCTCGCCACCATTTTCCAATTTATCTTTCTTTGGTTCTGAAAAAAATTGAAAAATTGAATAGGTAAATTAAATGTCTTCAAGTATTATAACATATCCACCCAGCTGCTATATCAATTTTAAAGAAGGTATTGGACTATATTCAATGCTAAATTATTTTATTATAATTTGGTATCGCTAATGAGAACAGTAAATTATACTATTTAAAATAATTATCAATCAATATTTCACAGGAAGACATTGCTATAGTAAAGGAATTCAACACACCAGACTTGTCGTACAATGTCAATAGATCTAAAAATAGGTGATGTTGAAGTCGAGTCGGGCTACGGCACGCGACACTCATTCATCGCGGCAGTAGCTCCGTTCGACCTTCATCACATGGTACTGTTTATTATTAACGCATCCTGTCTTCTTCCTTTATCATTTTATCAGACGACGTACTCATGTAAGCTACTTTTACGATCAACGTTATCAAATTAATAAATTGTATTAAGCGATTCCTATACATTTAATGGCGAGCATTAAATGAGCAAGGACGTAAAGCGGCATTGTAGATACGTACGATAATAATAAAAATTTAAAAAAACAGACTTTTAGCAGTAAACTATGCAAGTTTAAAATTTATTATTATTATTTTACACGACAAACAACGCTTATCAAATAACATCAACATAAAAAAAAACATCAGAATCGGTCCACGTCGTCGAAAGATCCGAGGTAACAAACATAAAAAAGCATACAGACAAGTTGAGAACCTTAACCTCCTCCCTTTTACAGAAGTCACTTAAAAAATTAATAAAAGAAAATTAATTACTATATAAAACATAATAAAAACTAAAAGGCGCGTCAATGCAAAACGATAGAAAATATAAACTGACTATAAAATAAAGGAAGTTAAACAAAATTATATACCTTTTAGTTTAGAATTAAATGATAGTTATTGTGAGTAGCAGCAACACTGATTCAACAGGCAAAGGAATGAACGTGCGCAAGTACATTTTGGATATCTAGAGGATTCAACGACGATCGATGCGCTCGCCCTTGGCCGAGGCCCTCGCCCGGAGGATGGATATCGTGGCGGCGGTTATTTAAGGGACTAACTTTGTATTTCTTACTCATAGATCGGACTGTTAGCTATTTCTTGCTATAATATAATATAATAATAGTTGTTTGCATTTATTTATTTAATAAGAAATATTTAAATAGTATATATTTAGTAAAGATTACCATCAGGTGGCCCGTGCGCTCGTTTGCCTTGTTCTTTTCCATAAAAAAAAAAAGGTAATAGCTATTTACTTTTTTAGTAAACGTATAACATAAATAACGTAAACCCGTATAAAGTTTTTAAAATGTTAAAAGATCGGATTTATTATTTGAAGAGAATATTATTTCTATTAATGAAATATTTATTAATTAGTATTTCTCTAAGACAACAAATCGTCAAAATAAATAATAAATTTCCTTAATAATAAAAAAAACCGATGATGTAACTACTAAAATATGCCAATGGCATGAGTGATAGTTTGAGAGTAAGCGATAATAGAAACATACAATGTCAAGAGTACGCAGAGAAAACGCGTCGTCGACGTGCCAGCGTGTTTCTCGTCATGATGCGTAACACGACGACACGTACGGACATATATAAATATATAATACAAGGTAGAGCACAAGTTTGTTAAAAATAATTTCAACGCTACAAAGGCTAAGAATGTTGATGACATATTAATTACAAAAATTAAAAATTATACATAGTTTCTATGAGATTACAAATAATAAAAGTGTACCTTTTACCGTCAATGGGGGCATTTTACAATAAGAACCTTAATCGATGATTTTTAAAATGTTTGTTAGCGCGTTTGTACACGCTTATCTCAGAAACTACTTCACCGATTCAAATTCCGTTTTTACTATTGTATTTTGGCAAACTTCCCTTAGTATTTAGTGTTTGTTTTATTTAAATCGATTCATAAATAAAAAAGTCATGTCAATGTAAAATATTTTGTTCGATTAAATTGCTACAAAATAGTTCGTTTTCAATGTGTAGATGTTGTCTTTAAGATCATGATGTTATTAGATCACAAAAGTAATTGATATAATTAAATAATTGTGTAGTTAAGGCGGGCGAAGCCGCGAGCGTGTCGCTAGTTACATTACATACAATATTTAGTAATTGTAGTTATTAAATTGAGTAGACGTACATCAAGACGTTTAAACCCGTATAAATAAATATTAAATTCTCAAGACCAAAGCGTTAAAATGAATTATTAGATTTCTTTCATATTTTTCCAATACAAAAGCACTTTCACTGAAAAGAATTTATGATTGTATATAAATAAAAATAAATATGTGAACACAATTATTAATTATGACTTAGACAGAATTAGGTCAACGATCACTCACTGTATAATTTGTGTGGCGAAAACATTTGCGAGTGACGAAAGCGGTGAATGAAAAAACATGTGATAATATAATATATTAAGCAAAAATAATTTTTAAAATTGTATAAATTCAATATCACTACTGTTAAAAAGAACTATGGATATATAATTTAACATATAACGTTAACGTGTTGGTTTAGATATAAAAAAAGCAAAATAAAAAATGGCATCTAATTAAATGTGTAGTAAATGGCTTGAAATGTCGAAAGCTATGAATGTCCGCTACCGTGCACCTGCACACATATTGTCGCAACAAGTAAAAGCTCTACCGTTGTAGTTTTAACAAATGAATAGACTTACAGTAGGAACGTGTAATTAAATTTTAAAGGCCAAATGCAGTGAACGTACAAATTTGTAAAATTTTTGTTATTTCAATAAAGAATAAATATTTTTTTACAGAGTTATGAATGCAGAGTAAACAATGGATAAATGGATAGCACAAAAGGAAGAAACGGATCGCACGGGCGGGACCATCCGCGGTGGGTCAAGGGCGCTCCGCGGCCGCTACGGCCAACCTTCTCGCCATCATAAGCTTTGCATTCTTTGAATTACAACCTTTAGCTACGACACGCCTTTTGTTTCGAACAAAGATTACTTTATGTAATGATTAAAACACTGAACTATTTAAAACATTTTCCATTATTTTCATTTCATTTTCGTAATATAAATACTGAGCTTTCAACATTTCCAAAAAAAAAAAAAATAGTTTCGAGAGCAACTATGATGTGCATATTTGTACCGCTATCTATTCGGTTATTATAGACGCTTGGCATGTTTTGAATGTCACTCTAGAGAGGAGAGGCAATTAAAATGGCATAGTACTAACCATACATGATACAGGAGGCTCAACTCATGTACATGCCTCAAATAGCTGCACGAGGTCACGGCACGTCGCCTTCATTATATATTTATTGGCATTGAGACGCAACCCTATTAACTAATCTTTAATTGTAATTTTGTGTCGTATCCTAATGTTGTAATATCTAAACGTTATCAGTGTTAATGTTGCCATGTTACTGAAATCGTGTAATTATTTTTATTATTAACGGCATTATATTTTTTACATTTGCTTTAAAATTATTAATAATTTCTACAATATGGACATTAAGCTCTCTACCGCTACGTAATTAGTCTGTAGGTATTGCTCTTTAGAATAAAACATTATGTTACATACGAAATGACACTGCGGTATTTAATTACGTAGGTTGAGAAGCTTGCCGCGCCTCTAATATTACATTTCTTTTCATAATGTTCAGAATATTAAATTTCGAAAAATGTTGTTCAATCTGTACATATATATAGATAATATCACATATAATATATAAGACTTATAGAGTTATCTTTAATATTATATCTAATGTAAGTCTAAAGTCTTCGTTAATTTAATTAGTTCATGAACATTGATAAAAAAATATATAGGTATCTTGTAATTTTTTATTACATATAGTTCAAATAAAAAAAGTTAACTTATTATAACATTGACAGATAACATATGAATTTAATTTCGCGTGGAAAGAAAAAAAAGGATTAATAATAAATGAAATGTAAATGTGAATATCATGCACTTTAATATAAACTTATTTGATATAAAAAGTTTTCCAATAAATATAAAATCCAGGTAGCCTACGATTTCAATTAGGATAGACTGTATAGAACGTGCAGTTAACTTAAGAATTGAAAAGAATGAGATGCAACACGATGGTCTGGCATGCAGTGGCGTGGCGTGGTGGGTGATGTACCATTGGAACGCGCGAAGAGCGTAAGGTTAGAGGAGTGTCTGGGCACGGGGGACTTGCGGCGCACATAGTAGTGGTCGTGGCGCTGGGGCGGCGGCGGCGGCACGAAGGGCGGCGGCGGCGGAAGGCGCGAGGGCCTGCGCCGGGCGCCGCCCGCGAAGGCGTCCATGGCGGCGAGCGTCCCGACGTCGCTCATGCTCGCGGCGCGCTCACGGCTGGAAGACTGCGGGGCTGCGGGCGCCCGCCGGCCGCGATCGTTACCCCGCCCCGCTTCACCGACTCAGCTCCGCGCGCGCTCTTCGATCGCCGCCCGCCCTCCGCACTCTGGCCAACCGCCCACACGCTGCTTCGCTTTGTTTTGAATTTTTAATTTAACGCCATTCATCCCGCGACGATGTTACGTGGAACGAGAAACTAGCACCATTATGGTTTGCCAAGTTCGATGACCCGCAATTATTATTGCATGTCGTTTTACACTACCTATGAACCATGATACAAAGTCTGACTTGACTTGACATTCTCTGACTATCAAAAGAAAATATCCTTCTAGTCCACAATAATTTCAATTTCATTTCATTTTATATTTTAGACATAACATGAAAGATAAGCTTTAAAGTTATAATTCTATGAAATAATAAATAATATGAGATCTTAATATTATTTATTTTAATAATCAAATTGTATAAAATAAGTTACAGTTACATATTATAGTAAATATGAATTTATCCTTATAGGCAAACGGCATAGCATAAAGAATGTAATCAAAATCACTTAGGATTGCTTACATTTTCAATCACTTAAACTTAAGTAATTCAAAATGTCACAATAGTCCCAAGCGTTTTGTTGCAGTTCTTTAAATTATTTGATATTATAAATTACTAAAGAATTCCAAACAGACCAAGATAAGGGAATAATAATTTAAGAATGGAAGTTCTTGATCAGGAGAAAAAAGTGTCTCATTGTAATTTTAAATTACTAAGATTCTAAACTGTTAAGGTATCAGGTCATATACAAGGTTTATCCTATAAAAAATTATCACTGGATCTGAACACGTGATTTTTTTAAGTATATCAGCTTTTCTTGTTTTTTTTATTCTTAAGATATTAAATTATCTTAACAGATATATTACAGTTTACGTTAATCGACAATTCAATGAAGATCCTCCCATAACTATACATATGGTGTTCATAAATGGCAATTCAGAAATAGTAATGAAAGCTCAACTGCGTCAAACTCCTACGCGCCATTATTTTATTTCATGTATATGCAGTGAGCGCTTTGACGTCAGCGGGATATGGTCAAGTGCAATAATTATTATTTTAATTAACTAATTCTTCTTCATCACATAGCAGGGTAAGCAGAGGGAACCTGGGAACTCAACAACACGGTTTGCGTCGTTACCAGAGCAAGGAAATTAAAATATTAAATATTAACGGACCTGTGCAGCTTCGCCCGCTAAAATTTAGATGAATAAATATTCATCTAGTTTCAGCTAGTTTAGTTTTTTATTTAATATATTTATTAAGTTATTTTTAATATTTCTTACTATTTATTAAGAAATTATAAACCTAAATAAAATAAGCCGATAAAGAATATAAGTACACTTAAATATGGAAAATAAAATACTTAATATTTAAAAAAAATTACTATTTAAAATGACTGAACTGAAAATTATAAGTAAATGTAACTAAAGGAAATAATCAATGTTTGAATATATCGTAATTAATGAAAAACTAAACAAAATCAGTTGTTGTATCAATAAAATTATCCTAAAATAAATATAAAAAATCACGAAATTTAATACTAGAATAAAATATAAAACGAAAAACTTAACCTGAACAAGAAATAAAAAAAATCTAACTAATCTATTACCCGCTTAAGCAAAGAGAATCAATCAAAAGTATGAATTAATAACAATGAGCAAATAGATAATAATATAAAGAAGCTCGTGGGCTAGAATTAGTAAGTAATTATTATAATTATGTACAGTAGAGTACAAATTCAATGTATCTCTGTTGATAAAGATTAATTATAGAAAATACATCAACAAAACCAGATACATTTAAATTAAATAAATTTAAATGCTTACTGTCGCTCAGTCTTCAGAGAAAACACCAACTAAACCATCGTGGATTTTAACATATTTTTTTGTAAACCATTGTTTTTATATGTTTTATAAGGTTCTGTTAAAGACCTGTTCCTGTTCCTACAACAACAAAATTTCTGGAAAAACACAAAAAGAAATGAGAAAATGTAGTCTATGTTCATCTCAAGACCCTTAAATATCACTATATGATTTTTTTATTCCAATCGGCTCAGTGGTTTGGCCGTGATGTCGTCACAGACAGACAAACATTTATTTTCGAATTAATAATATTAGAAATGGAAGTAAGAATGTGAATTTCACTTCTTCGAAAATACCCCGAGCCTACTGTCGCATTTAGAGTCGCACGCTTGCGCCCCTGCGCCACGACTGGCCTCAAATGTTTTATAAGATTCCTAAATCGTTTCTTATGGAATAAACTAAAATCTGAGTCAATTTTTACAACCAGTGAGTGTGGTTATTGTTAATATATAAATTGCAAGTGACTGTTGCAAATGACCGATGAAGAAGAACGCGTAAATTTTATAGCATTATCGTTATACAAGTACATATAGGAATTTCACCATAGCAAGTAGTAAATGTCAAGGTAGCATAATTGGACACACGTAGTAATTGGCCACGTTTTTGTTTTTTTTTTTTGTATTTAACTTTAGCATCTTTTTCTAGTTTAGATAATAAATGAAAATAAAAGTGACAAGCAAGTAACAAAAGCTGAAACTGACTACAATCTATACTTATAATTTAATCGTAAGACGGTCGGTGTCTGCACTTGGAAGATATTTTTAAAAAATGGTATTGGGACTATATTAACGTAATATCACAACGTAATATATTAACGTAATACAATTAATTAGTTATGTCAATTTCAAAGTACTTAGTTCGACAAATTCGCTAATCACCGTAACAGTTTATACAAGTGTCTTAATGAATTGACATCTTTAGTTTTCAATTTGTATAATGATAAAATTATCGACATTTCAAGATTCTAGGATCCGGACCGGAGTTTACGCGGAAAAAACTACGCTTGCCGTGCACGCGTACTTACCATCTACTTAAATACCATTAAAATATTACCTATGGAGGGAGAGGGAGAGGGAAGGAAAGGAGGAAGGGAGGAAGAGAGAGAGAAAGAGAGAGTTTTATTTATTATTTAGATTGTATGAACTTTAAAGTTCCACAATAATTTGTGGACAGTTATGGCGCAGAGGCTTTTGACTTTGACAAGCCTTTGACTGTAATCGCGACAGGATTCGATTCTCATTCGAAAAAATGAAATATTTGATTTAAAATTTTATTTAAAATTTACGTGCATAATGCACTGACATACCAGATATAATAAACATGTGAGTATACTACACGCATACTACATTGAACTGTGCAATAATTCAAGAGAGTGGAGCAAATACAACAATAGCAAAACAGAAAGTCTCAGATATGATACTTTTATGTGAAAGCGTTTTGTTGAAATCATTTAAACGCTGCGTGACGATTCGCTTTGTGCATAACTTTGTCGCTGGAACAATAGCTTAGATTTGGTGGCACGTTTACTTATTCCTTTTACTTCTCGAAATAGATGCATTTAGTGATGAAGGTGTAAGAGATGAACTCTACAAGTCGTTTACTATTGCAGAAATAACTACAACAGTTACGGCGGAGTGAGCAGTCACTTATTTTTTATAGAAGAAAAACAATAATTAGTGATTCAGAACTAAAGTATTTAGAAATCGTATTTACAAAAATGTTATATATCCGGTTTCCAACAGTTGGTCCTAAAAAATAATATTAAAAATATTGTGTAAACTACGAGCATACTTCCTCTTATAGGGATAATTTCGTACAACTTTTCCCTATATAAATTTCTTCATATGGACATTTTTCTAATATACAATGTTAATAACCAATGTATGTATTTCCAAACTTTTATATTTAATTATTATGATAATAATAATAATAATTAATTACTTAAACATACAGCTTTCGTATCAACATATAGATAGATAGATAGATAGTTAGGAATAAATAAGCAAGCCATCTCATGTTTAGAAACATTATACAAGTAATATTTAGCATATTTATGTAGAACGCTCTCTTTGTAGAACGCTCAAATGTAAATCACACTTTAACAATATCCTATTCTGTGGATATAATTATGAAAATTATAACGATCTTGATGAATGCCATAGGTATTAAGTAATTACTGTTAACATTCTAACCACATAAGAAAAGATATATATGAGTAACTGACGCTTCAAAATGGAAAAATGAACTTAAGAAACTAAGAATTTTATATACACGTGGATCATCTTCCTAATCATACACCACTTATGTCAAAAAGTTCTCAAAATACCATTTGCCTACCTACATTATTATTCAAGAATATTTATTATATTATTCAAAAACATTATATTTTTGACATATATTGTACACCGTCAAACATATTATATGTTAAAATTTTGAATACAAATATTTGCGGAAATAATTAAAAAAAAATCACTTAAATTGTATGAATAGTGTGTTTAATAAAATTTTATTGTTGGACGCCTGTATAACAGGGGAAGTATCAGCGATCCTTTTAAGGAGATCCCATATATGTTAAAATATTTCAAACCACTACCTAAAGAAATTAATCAAGATACCTCAACAGTTTAGACATAGGATTTTTTTTATTTCACGATTTTTATTCAACTGTATATCGTGTGACACACACATACACATAATACTACAATGCGTTAGTGTGCGTGTTTATGTCATACTTTACAAATGGCGTTTTACTTTAAAACGATAATTTTATTATATGTTTTGTTTGAAAAAACCACTGTTTTGTTTATGGGATTTTTTTTATTCTTAATTGTATACAAAAGGCTTATATAGAGTAGTAAAGAGTGTGGTTTCATTTAAAGTGTTGCTTACACTCCCCCTGTATTTAAAATTATTTTGTTTTTAAAAAATAATTATAGATTTAAATTAACAAAAATGTTATAATCAAATGTATTCAACTAAAAAAATGAGATTATCATAAAGTATAGCTGCAGTTAAGCACTGACAATTTGATGTCACCTAATTAATAAAAATAATAAATATTAGCCGTTTTTGTACGCAATACATTAATAGGTAGTGGTATAGAAGAGGTACGCACCTCTCAAGCACGCACATCCCATGATGTAGCCCATCATGGACAGGCGCGACGCAGGGGCCGGGGGCGGCGCGGGCGGCCGTGGCTGCGGCACGCGCCTGCCGCGGGGCTGCGCTCGAGACACCGCGCTCGTGATCGTTCACCGGTCACCACACTCAACGCTCCCGCGCCCGCAACACTCGCTCGGACCACCACCGTACCGTGTCACCGTCGGTTATCACATCAAAATAACTTTTGTTGTATTTTAAGTTATTGTATCGTACCTTAAGATCCATGATTTTTATTTATCAAAATAATAGAGTGATTTAGGTAGTGATCCGGAAAATATGGATATATCAAAGCCTTCACTGATTCGATAAAAATTGTTTTCATTATACAAATTTATTATAAATATTCATTATTTTTTTAAAAAGTGTAAATGAATAATATTTATAGGAGCTTTTCAATTTGAAAGTATGGTCGGTGCAGTAAGCGCGATCGCGTGCTGCGACCGTTGTCGATCGATATTGCTGCTGGCTAAGTTCGCGCCACCGCGAACCTTTCTATACCACCGGTAATATACTGAGCTTTTTAAGCTAAATATGGCGACTTTAAACTTAATTTAAAAAAACTAAAAACACATTTTTTAAACTATAATTGAAACGTTAAAATATAATATTAAACACACATAACCTAAATAAATTAACGGGACCTTAGTTTCATTTATATAAAAGGAATATCAACACTTATTACTTAAATAACTCAAATAAATATTCATATATTTAATACTAATATATATTTAATTATAGCATTTTGAGGTATGTAACACATTTTCTGGTGGATCAAATGAATCGTGGACTGTCACTGTATGTGGACGCAATATCATGGGGGGGCTATTATAGTTAACGCAAGTGCGTCTATAGAAGGACAGGCGAGTAAAAAGGTTAAGTCTGCGGGCTAGGAGCGCGGGCGGGCGCGGGCGCGGGCGGGCCAGCACTGAGGCGCGCGCCGGCCGCCAGACCGCTGCGTCGCCCGCACCCCGGCGCACCCCGCCTTCAGCACCCCCTTAATAACCTGATACTGAATCTAGACTCAACGCTCAACCCTATCAGGAAAATGAACAAATATCAACGCAAATTAAATAATGCGTAAAAAACCCAAACAACATGTTCTATATTTCGTTATTTTAAAAGCACAAACGTAAAAAGGTCGATTACTACGTAAATAATAAAAACACTATATAAAAGGTAAGAGTGAATGCAATAAAGTAACGCTACCACTAAAACAGCAATCCCAGCTCGAAGACGTAATTAATTAGCATTGTCTGTCTGTCTGGTGGTGACGTCACATGCAGCCCGTCCGCAACGGCCGCGGAGGGCGCCGGGCGCCGGGCGGTGGCGCGGCACCGGGGGTCAACGCTCCCTGCTCGTCCTGTCAGGAAGCCGCTAATTCCCGCTACGCGTTGCTTGCCTTACTTCTTTTATGAATACGGGCAACGCGTTTTCTTTTTTCGTCTACCCGAAGACAGTCAACCAAAATGTGATGTGGAAGTACATCGCTTCATAACTGATCAACTATACTTATTCCCAAGAGACTAGTAGACTCTGTATTAATATATACTTTATGTACAAGATAAATTTTATGTAAAGAAGTTTCAAAGCTGTGTATTTAATAAAAGATATATAATTAATTAATAGAGATGTGTAAAATTTTCAAACCCAAGATTTCCTTAACATTGAAAATTATTATTATGAACATAACAAATAGTTGACATAATTTCAAGCCACAATTTTTCAAAGTTAAAATTAAATTTTACTCTAATTTCTCCCTCTTCCTTATACTAACTGCTAGTATACTGTATTAACTCTACTGGTATAAATGAGAAATATAGTAGTTATAGTTATTGTATTACGTATAAAAAAGATATACTTAGTAGCAAATATATTTTTTTTAGGTTAAGTATTATCAGGTCAGGGAACAAAATATAGTTCGTGCTTACTTATTATAATATATGACGTTATATCATGGCCGATAGCATTTGTGACATTTCAATTAAAAAAATAAAATATACAGTTTTAAACTTGGTTTTTTATTCAGATATTAGATGAGAGTCATACTAACCCTCGTGAACGCAAGGTATTTAGTTGACTTTACTCATGAAACGATCAATGTTCACATCACAAAAGCCATAAGGTAATTAAGAAAAATCAGAAAAGAATGGCACGAACGACCGTCTGTGACGTATAACAACTTATGTCGAATACTTTTATTATACAAGAAAATTTTTTTTTTTTTAGATATATGTTTGCTTGATTTATATCTATCTACCTATAATAAAGATTACGATGACCCTAAATAGATTCGAAAAAATACACGGCCTCGTCATCAGCAACAGATGACTTCACCGAAATAAAGAGGAAAAGGACTTATGCCACAATTCCCTCCCCCAAACATGTCAGGCGTGATGGATTTGATCATTACATCTATGGAATAACAAATGATAACGCTGCAAATACTCTTAATGTAAAGGAAAAATACACTTATTCTGTGAGAAATGTCGTGCAGAGCAATGATTGTGTAGTCATAGTTTTTACAATTTTCTTCACGAATTGTTTATAATTTTGATAAAAATTCTAATCTAACATAACAATTGGACTTTCTTTTGTATTTGTATTTTCGAGGGGTCTATCATTCCCTATATAAATATATATTTTAGAATAATATATATTTTTTATTGACAAAAATAAAAAATGATACATTGCAGGCTTAACATAAAGCATACTCCGAAATTTTACTGTTATTATATAAATAATAGTTATTTATTTTTTCTTATCATTTTGGTGCCATAAATTCTCAAAGAAATATGTGTGTGTTTTTCACCAACAAATATTGTCTTTTGTATTTAATTATGTATGTCATATGATAATAATAAAGTATACTGCCTGTACATCATGTGACATGACGTCACTTTCAAGGGTTTGGTATAAATTGGTCAATTTTAAGACATTGAAATTCCCTCATAAATAATTTTTTTAAATTGATGTTTTCTCCAAAAATTTATGTCTAATTTCCTCTTAATTCAACTAAGACTACGAATTACAAATATAGATAACAATATACAGATAGCTACTTCTGACACATTAATTATTTATTATTGATTTTCTTAAAATACTTTATCTAAATTAGCTATTTTCTGTCTCGCTTAGATTTTATATCTCTTATAATCCGATTTAAGGTTAAAAAATTCCACACAAAAAATGAAACATACCGATAACATTGTTGTTCTGATGGTGATGGTGTGCTGCGGCGGCAGCGGCTGCGGCCACTGCGGCCGCCAGCGCCGCCTGCTGCTGCGCGAGCTGCGACGCCAGCTGCGCCTGCAACGCCGCGTGCATCCCACTGCGCTCGCTCATAGCAGTCTCCCTGTCGTTCCGGCCGTCCTCGCCCCCGTACGAGGACTCTTCATCTAATATTCATTTTGTATAAATCAAAATACTGTACGTATTGAAGTTGTTGAAGCATCTAACCTTGATAGAATAATTGTCTTTCATTTCCCCGCTCTGTTAGATAATGCGTGGCGTTGAATCCTCTCAATCCTCTCCAATGTGTCTTTTCCAATAAAAAAAGAATCGTCGAAAAAGCTTGGCGTGATATTGAGTTATTACTCTATTGGTTCCACACATGCTTTATGCAAATTTAAGACTTATGTGATTTTCTCATGTATAATATTGTCAGAAAAGAACCACGTTAAAATGGGATCTCATGAGAAGCACCACTTTTCATATAAAAAAGAATAATCAAAATCGGTTCACCCAATCAAAAGTTCACAAAAAATAATAAATGCAATGAACGCCGACAATTTCAATTAATTTTTCCTAGTTCAATTAACTATTTTATATTAAACTAGCCGACCTGGGCGGCTTCGCCCGCTTGAACTCTACGAATATTTATTAAATATATGAACATCTATTATATTATGAAATAATAAACTATACGAATATTTATTATATTATGAAAATATCTTCAGTATAGGCGGAGAATTCTAAAAATCCGTGAAACAAGTGTTCAATTAAATATTTTTATGAAAAAAAAAGTCCGAATGTCAAATTTTATAGAAATCGGTGTCGATTTAAAAAAAAATCATTCAAACTTTCAACCCCTATTTCATCACTTTAGCGTAAAAATTTTACAAAACCCCTTCTTAGTGAGTGTCAACATTACAAAAATAAATATTACTAATAAAAAAGTTCCTTAAAAGTTTACTCAACATTTTTTATATTCTTTGGTAGTTGATTTTTATTGATTTTTTTCAATAAATAGTTTATAATTTATATTATATTACTAGGTGAATGAATCATTTTGGCCCATTTTTTTAAGAAAATTGTGCGGAATTAAGAAAAATATGAAAGCAAAGGTATTAAATACAGTGATGCCACGACATATATTTGGCAATATGAGTCCATTTTTGTATAGAATGACATACTCGGACACTCGGATAGAGCAATATGTATTGTGCGCAATATCGAGACTAATGCAATAATGAGGCAAGTCGTGGCGCAAGGGCACAAGCGTGCGATCGTAAATGCGACAGGTTGTAGGATCGATTCCCACTCTATGTAATAAAACATTTAATATTTTCATTTGCTCGCTCTGGTACCGAGGCAAAGCGCGGCGTCATGTTAGGCCACTCAACATGCTATGTCTCAAGAATTCGAAAATCTGGATCAGAATTGTGTTAATGGGAACAGAGTATCTTAACATTAGGTCCTGGAGTTCCATCTACCTACCATGCTCTGTGTGTGAAACATCGTGAAGCTTATAAAAAAATAAAGAAACGAGACCAACATTCTAAATTCCCATATTTAAATATTTTATTTTGTTAAAATTTGTTTGAGTGAAAATATATTATTATAACACCGTTCAAAACTACAAAACATATCTGTTTTAAGCTAATCTCTTAAAATATTATAATTAAGAGAGGAACAGGAACTCTCCCTAACTCACTCTAACACTCAATCACCGATTGTGAGTAATTCTTGGAGTAGGTCAGGTTTCTATAATATTTAAAGGAAACTTTCTTACTTGATTCGGGTACGGGAGTCACTGGACTTTCAGGTAGAAGAATTCCTTTTTGAACTAACTCATCTCTATTTGCACGGACGGATATTTTCCTTTCTAAGGCTACAAACACACATACATTTACATTTTAATTTTACTCAAATTTATTTTGAAAGGTGAAGCAAAATCATTGAATTATAAGAAATTTGTGAAACAATAGTGCAAGCGTAAGTGAACCAAGAGCAAAGCAAAGAATAAGGAAAAAAAATAAGGAATTAATTTACTATTATATACATAGTATTAGACATGGAATGAATAAGCGTGAACAAATAGATAAATTATTAAGTGTAATGATGTTTTTTCACAAAAACAGAAAGTGATTTCTGTGTTCGAAAAAGAAACTTACTTCTAGAAGCTGCTTCAAATTTTTCAGACTTTTTTTTCCGTTTCCATTTCCATGGTTTGAATAGTCTACCAAACGCAGAAAACTTTGACTTGGTTCGCTCAGCGGGCGGTGTGCGCGCGCCGGAGCCCAGGCTATTGGTACGTACTGCTGAACCATTTTGTTTTTTGACTGTAACAACAAAATTATGCTATAAATAAATATATACTTATAGGTTGGAGATTATATTTTATATAATAAAATACTTGATAATTAACATAATACTTATTGTGCTATTTATATTGCACTTTTTTTTTTTAATTATATTTTATTGAATTATAATTATTGTTTGTTGCCGCCCGCATTTTGGTTTCGTGCACTTCATGAACCTTTCAACACTACTTACTTCCATTTACTTCACGTTGTCACTATAAGCTATAATATAAGCTTCTAATTTTACTATAAATTAACAGAACATCCAAACCACCCACCGAATTATAGAAAACTTAAATGATACAATGTTATCAACTTGTCGGGATATCACTAATCGATTACATTTTTTATTCTATATATTATATATATATATATATATATATATATATATATATATATATATATAT
>JBAIZZ010000350.1:403645-473678 GCA_037355905.1 Heliconius aoede | reverse complement strand
TATATATATATATATATATATATATATATATATATATATATATATATATATATAAAAGGAGATGTTCCCACAGGCTGATGTAAGACGCATGCAAAGCCGAAATAGGTGTGCGTAGAAAGGTGAAATTTAGACGTATGTTTATTCTTGTAATGTACCACCCATTAAAAAGGGATTTTGAAAAACTTTAACGCAAAAGGGATGACATAGGGATTGATTAATCGGCACCGATTTTTTTAAAATTTAAAATGTAAGACTCTTAAAAAATATCTCATTGAACCCGTGTTTCATTCATGGCTTATTAAAATTCACCACCTAAACTGAAAATAATTTCATAAATATATTTAATAAATATTCGTATAATTCAAGCGGGCGAAGCCGCCGAGGTCGGTCAATTATCGATATGGTTTCTCTTTGGCTTGACTTCATCTATAAGATCTTGCAACGTTTTTAATCATTACGTGTTGTGTTCTGTTACTGACAATAAAATATATATATATATATATATATAAAATATTCCATTATTAAATAATGAATAATAATATAATGGAATAGATTATATCATTTAAAAATCCATAAAATCGATTGATTTCTGTGGATGTAAAATATTATATACAGAAATGAATTCAATTGTTATTTTAACTTTAAAAACGTTTATTATAGAGAGATAAAACTGCAGCAACATTCTACAAAAACCTATCACGATTTCATAACAAACTAGACCTTCGCAACGACACTGAGATAAAATCAGACAAGCGTACCAATACACGCTCACCAGCCTCAGCTCGTACCCACACACCCACCCACAGGCAATACCGCTCTCATACACATACACACACTCATGCACACAATCAATGGCCCCATTACGTCGTGAATCTATTGTTAAGAATGTCCGCACCTATCACAGAGAGCAAAACCTATTTAAATCACTTAATTTGTACATTTTACACTTTTAAAAATGGAGTTTTACAAGCGACAGGATATTTATTGCATTATTAATATATTTTTTAAAAAGAGCCATTACATTATAATTATGAAAATTACATCTAAAAAGTATAATACATGTAGAAATTATTAGATTATACAGATCTCATTAGATAGATCTAGAAACTAGTTCAGTAAGTTAGTATGTTACTCCTAAGGAATCACACAAAACATTGACAAACTGATTTTGTTACTGTAGTAGTAGTTTTGATACTGTTTAAACAATTTGTATTCTAAAAGTGTAAAGAATGCTGCGAGCAACATGACTATTTATTAGTACGTAGATAATATAATAATGTAAAGCCGAGCTGGGGGTTTTTAAACATAATACAATACTAGTAAACAGTGTTCGTTGACGTTATGTACCAGGAATAGTAAATCAATAGTAAATAAACAGCATAACTGCTAATATCATAAAATATACCGACAATAAAACTAAGGGCAAGCAAATTCGCCTAATTTATATTTAAAATTTTACGTATATTATTTTATGTCATTTAGGGTAGTCTGTAAAACTGACAGGTTGTGGGCTCGATCCCCACTCAAAGAGATAAAATACTTATTTAAATTTGTTTCCATTTCTTCAGTCTGGTGCCGAGGCAAAGTGCGGCGTTGAGTTCTGCCACTCAACACATAATGCCTCCAAAATTCGGCAGAAAATGGGTAACAGAATGTCTTACTAGGTTCCGGTGGGATACGGCGTGAAGCTGTTTTTTGATTATGTATATTAATTGTCTTAAAAAATTATAAAGTTTAAAAAAAAATAGTAGTTTAAAAAATTATAGTTTATATGCAGTGGACTGCATATAAACTAAACCTCAATTAACATTAATCGTTGAACTATTCTTATTTTATTGTTAATATTCGATAGCTTCTATTCTAGATATTAGAATTTATGATTATAAGATGGTCTGTGGTCATCATCCGGGTTCGAGACCACCACAGAATAGTCTAATGCCCATCCCAGAATTATTACCAACACAGAATGAAGCCCGAAAAAATAATAAAGAAATTACACAAAAACATCAACAAACTAAGGAAAAAGCCCCCATGGGACATGCTTCTAGTTATGTTGATGGCTGTTACTGGAAATGAAAAATGATTTGATTGTAATGATTTTTGATCATTACCCATTCAATGAACTGACGACACTTGACGTAGTACGCCAATTTTTTTTTTACAATATTACGTCTGGTTTTCGCTATCGGGAATTTAGATTTTTGTCGTCTCTAGTTACACTATCAAGGTCAACAAATCGATTGACGTAGTAATAATCAAAATCGGTGAACCCGTTTCGTTTCTAAAACGCCATTTTAAAGCACCGATATCCAAACACTGAATACAGTTCTTCTGTATTTAGTGTGATTTATGACATCAAAAGTAGAATGTACTAGATAAAATTAAATTACTTGATACATATATAAATCAAAGTGATATAAAATTTCATAAACTAGTCTCTTATCATTCTGTCCTAATTGTCGAGAGACTTAAGAATACTGATATAAACAGTCACTGAGATGAAGCAGGACTAAATAAACATGTAGTGTTCTAGAAAATTTCTAATTATTTAATAATATGATAATAAATGGCCCGAGCGCGGTTTCGCCCCTTTTTTTAACTCAATGTTACTTTTTTTAGGAAAAATTATTTTGCTAATCTAGTATTATAATGTAATATGAATAGTAGCTTCAAATATCTTTGTTTTGTTTTGTTTAACCCTACAAATAGTCTGTGAAAAATAGACGCCATTGGTTTTATAAATATTGCTCTCTCTTCTTTTCTCTGAAAATATCATGAATCCATCTTTGTACGTTAGGTCTTCTTGTTCACTAGAATCTTTCGTGAGGCGTATATATTATTAAGAAAAGCATCATCGTTTTTGAAATATAATGGCCTATGTGAGTCAAAATTACGCGTGACTACGTTTTGCATGTTTATTTTAATATATTTAACATCTTTTTTACACGTGTTATCTTATTTTATATTATTATTTGTACACATTAATACTTAAACATATGAACTATAATACATATATATGTACATGTGCATATTTTTGTTTCGAGTTCAATATAACCTAATCTATAAATGAAAACCGTTTAAAATTTTTTCCATAATATCATATGATGAGCATACTACCATTAACAAAGCAAACCGAAAATAAATGTTTTTATATGTATTGTAAGAACGACGAGGACAAATACCGTTATTGTATGAAATTATTAATATTTTTTTAAAATTTTCTGCTAGAGTATTTGCAGCAAAGATATTATTGCTTCTATAAAATTGGTCAAAAGTCAAATAGAACATGCAAAAATGGTTGCCTTTTGTTTCTGATGTATGTAATATATTTTTTATAACACAAAATTGTAATTATGTCAGAATAATATACTTTTATAAAGAAAAAAACTAATGTTCACAATTAATTTGAAGAGGTTCAAGATTATTTATATTTTTTCTAAAAAATAAATTAATTTAAATTATATCTCTGTACGTTTCATTTGTACATATAACACATATGTATGTATTATATCCCGTTTATGGACAATGTGTCCTGATGGAAAATATATTATGTCCCGATCTATGGACAAATAAAAAATAAGCGTCAAAATTACGCATGAGCAAAAATATGACTATCTATGGTTAACTTATAAACTCTTCTGCTTTACTATATTAGTATAGTTTTAAAATGCGCATCTCATTTCTAAAGTCAAAAAAAATATTTACTTGGTAGAGCTTGGTAGTATTATTAAGCATTTAAAATTTAATCACAAGCGGTTTTTAAGTGAATTCTTAAAAATAAATATAACTTATATTCTCTTACACGACAATGCAATTAAGTTTGTATTAAAAATAATTACTGTTTTTTAATACTGAACTCTTTCGAAAAAAACCTTCACTTTCACTCAACATCTACAGAATGAATTATTCAGTTTTTAGTTTGCGATCACATTGCAATTCATAGTCGCTTTTACTTTAAAATATTGTGTGGAATCAAAACAAAATAGAATTTAAAATAAAATAAATAAATAAATCAGCTTCAAGCTGTATCGCGCACACAGCAGGGTAGGCAGAAGAAATCTAGTGTTAAGACACTCCGTGTTACTAAATACAATATTTACGTTACAAAATGTACAGTATACAGTGATATAGAAGGATAAACTGAATCAGATTAAAGCTTAAAACAGAAACGTCAATGCCCCAAAACAGTTGGATATGACATCACCAATACTGTTAATGATAAAATAAAAAATCAATCGCAAAAGGCATTCAAAAAATCTAAGTACATAGAAGACAGTAAACTCTTTGATGCAGTCTCTAGTGAAGGAACGGTAACAAGGTTAGAAAAAACATAAAAATTACGAAATTTAATTTAATTAATACGATCTGTGAAATATAAACTTAATCGTCAATAATGGAATAAGTTTCATCTTCATAATTTAGTAGCTATGATGAAACACACAGATAAACAAATAAACATCATGTATAAGCTGTAACAACCCGTTTTTGTTTCTGGGAGTACTAAAGGTACAAGCAGAAATATATTTAGACTGGTTTGAAATGATAATAAATGCGTTTTATTTTCTGTAAAGTGACTGAAATTGTTCAACTAAGAAATGATAGATCTTATTTCCTCCAAATTTAAACTTTATCATATTTTCTACTTCTATCTCTAACTATAACTATGTGTCATAACAATTATCTTAATCTTGATATGCCACAGGGTAGTTATACTTTAGCCGCGTGCTATTATAGAGAAGAGCTCCAAAGAGTTTTAGAAAATTGTAACACGCACAAAAAGCGTCGGCGGTATAAAAGAAGTCACAGAGCGTTCATTTAGAGGAAATCTTAGAGTATTGCAGAGTTTGAGTAAGCAATGAGTTTCAATCATCATAGTAAGTAACGTGGGTATTTCCATTTAAATAACATAAAAGTATTGTAACACAATTTTCTTTTGGTATAAATAGTATGATGCGTTTTATCAGACAGACGAACAATCAAACTAACCAGCAACGGCGGCCACCTCCTTAGCCCCGACATGAAGGAAGTCTGTAAGCGACAATGAGCTAGCAATCAGCTGCCTGCGCTCTTGAAAATCAAGTTGGTCGAGGCTATTGGTCCTGGTACTGCGCACCGCCTGAGCAGGCGCGCTCAACGACATGTCAACTACACGCAGCCATGCCGTACTATCGACATCTTCACCATCGACACCAAACGCCCCACTTCACTAGTATATCAACACTGAACAAAGAGACACTCGCGGATTAACACAAACATGGATATCCCAGCTATAAGCACGATGTGTACCTGCGTCGCGAGGGACGCACGCCGCCGGACTGGCGTGCGGGTCGAGACGGGCGGCGTAAAAGGGAGGGGGGGGCCTGCCTGCTTGTCGCCCCTGCACGTTGCACTCGACGCGCTTCGTTCGCTGATCCGTGGAATAACTGCCATAGTAATGGCGTACTTTGGCGAAACTACGACGTGACGACTGACGTCACAACAACATGAAGATGGACAATTATTCCTGATGCACTTCAACACACGAGTCTTATATTGAAATACTCTTTTTTTTCCATTCAAAACAAGTTTCCATTGCTTAGTGGTCA
Organism: Heliconius aoede; assembly: GCA_037355905.1. NCBI lineage: Eukaryota > Metazoa > Arthropoda > Insecta > Lepidoptera > Nymphalidae > Heliconius > Heliconius aoede. The sequence goes on along the minus strand of JBAIZZ010000350.1, from coordinate 468,093 downwards.
TTCTAAAGGTTCTCTTATAAATTACAAGACTAACCATAAATGTGGGGCTAAATATAAGTATATAGCAAGTATAAAAGATACCCTTACGTGCGAACGATAACACTTATCTAAATTTTAAAAGCAAATCAAAGAAAATAAATCATTCTACGGTAGACACTGTTTACAGCGGGGTAGGCAGGTGGAACCTAGGGCCAAGACGCTGTTTCCTACTTTCCGTCGAAAGCTCGAGGCACTGCAAGTTGAATGGCGGAACTCAAGTTCCGCTTTGTCTTGTAGCCAGGACGAGAAAATTAAAATGTTAAATAATTCCTTTCGCTGAGCGGGAATTGAACCCACAACGGTCGTGTTTACAGTCACACGACTGTACTTTTCGCCACGACGGCCTAATAATGATTCTTATTTTTCGAAAATGTACAAACATTTTAATGCAACCAAATTCGAATCCACCTCTTGAAAACCGAAGATTGTTCTCTAATCACTCAGCCATATGTTTCTATCAAGATCATCAAGTAATATATTAAGTGAAGAAATATCTTGACCAAGGGTACAATTTTTTTTTAGCTTCAACATTTCTCCCTCCTGATACTCTTGATTTGAAACGTAATGGGGGCAGAGACGAGAAGTATTGTAGAGTACAACTTAAAATTGCCGTGAAAGACGAAAACAAAGCTGTCATGTACCGAGTTCCTCACACCCTATCCGAGTGTAGATTTAAGATCTTAACAGATGGACAACAAAGTGATCCTTAAAGGGTCCCGTTTTTACCTTTTGACGTACGGAACCCTAAAAAGTATATAGACTATTTTTTAAGTTTGATACTTCAGAATTTTTGCCTGGGTGAACCTATTTTGATGATTCTTTTTTTATTTGAAAGCTGCTGGTCCCGTGTGGTCGCATATTAATATCTGACAATGATATCCATGATAAAATCACATATGTACCCAAGTTTTAAATTTGCATTAAGCACCTACCTATGTGCGCAACAAACGGACGAATATCACGCCAACCGATTTGAATTCTTTTGTCATTGGAAAGTGTGTATTCAAGGATAGTTTGATGAGAATTTGGTTAGGTTTTGATTATGGGATCTGGTGAAAGTCGATCCTTTTTTTGTTAAAAATTGTTATAATAAGCTTAAGCTATAAGCTTTTATAGTGTATGCTTGTCGAGAAAATGTAAAATAAATATAATTTCGAGTCCCGTAGGGGCGCTCTTGCATTATCACAACTCGTTGCCCAAACCATTGGGAGAACTTTCATCTTATTATTTCTTGATTACAGATTCTATTTACTCCGCAATATCTGTATGTGTTGGTATATACCTACATATTATAAATGCATCAAAAAGAACACAGTCAACAAGATTCATCGTGTTATGTATTTTATTGCCAATGTCACAACAACAACACACATGTAGTGCGTGTACGCACTACATTATAGGAGACAGGTATGTTTAAAACCATTAAACCTTAGGCGGTTGCTAAATATTAAGATGTGTTTCAACTTACAGGGTGCTACATTTTTATCTAGCAATCCACTATCGCTTTGCGTATCGTCGTCAACTGGCCTCCGTTTTTTAGAATCTTTAATCTTAACCACTGTATTGTCCATATTGCACCATCGCGAACGCACATGTAAAATATTTTCTATTCACATCTATCAACAATTTTGTCTACTTCGTGTCACCAAACGAAATGAACGGAGCAATTACCTACAACTAAGACATTGAATAGAAACGATATAAGATTAGATAACAACTGATAAGTGACGTTCAACATTGCTTTTTATGATGTATTTATATGAAATATTCATATCCATGACATGTATTAATTACAAAATCTTAATTGCCATTTACGCTATTATTGTAATAATTATTTTTATTTGCAATAAATTGAATATTGAAGAGACTGTCGTGGCACAGGGTACAACTGTAACGCTATGGTTGTGGGTTCAATCCCCGCTGGGGGGAATGATTTAATATATATAATTAGATTATCATTAGTATTTTCATTTCTTCGCTCTGACAATAAGTCAAAAGGAATGCGTTAAATTCTGCCACTCAGCATGCAATGACTCGAAAACTTCGGCGGAAAGTGTGCCCTGCCTACCCTGCTATGTGCGAGATACACCGTGAACCTGAATACGAAGACAAAACTGAATAATATAATGAGGTAACGTATTTTTATATACGGGTATGTGTGTACCCATGTCTAATTATTTATATATTTTTCTTTAATGTAGCTGATATTAGCGTGAACTCGATTTGATTAAGCATGTAACCTTTCTTTATTAATAGATACTTTGTCCTAGAAAATAAATCGAGCGTATTTTCAAGCTCAAAGCTATTTGAGCATGTAATGAATGCGATGAAGCCTGAACTATATAACAGAAGGTAAGTACATAAAAACATAAAAAACCAGCGAGCCCCTGCCCCGTATATTATATCTTATACTCGTAAATAGATATTTTTATCTATTTTTCTTCACATTCAATATAAAAAAAATATTATATATATATATATAATTTATATTAAATCATTCATCTATGTATGTAGTGTCAATATATAGTAAGTATAGGTAATTAGTTATATTAATTATTCATTAAACAGTTAGTGTACAAAAACGTGATTCATTTATCTGGACATCTTGTTTATATGTAGGAATATACCTTACTATTATTATTATTATATGTAATGATAATAATAATAACTAGAATATTTCATCTCACCTTTCGTATAAATAGGAAAATCACCATCAGATCTACTATGAGTGAGCATGGGTCCGTAGCACCGCCACGGCGGCCCGTCGCGCCCCGCCCGCTTTCCCTCCACGGTTTTATTCACCTCCAACCCATAAGCACATAAGTAAGGCAGAAAGCCTTTAAAATATTAAAGCACAATTCAACTTTTAGTATGGCGTTTAACTCACGAAGCCCGCTCTGAGCTTTTGATGGCGGAGTCGCGGAAACGATAGTGTGATTGGAAGCTGCCGCGCATCTAACGTGCGCATCCCTCACCCTCTCCCATTACACTATCACTACATAAAATACCTCATACATGATATTAAAAAAAGTCGTACCTGTTCCTTTAATACCGTAACTTCTACCTAATAATCAAAAATTACATTTCTTTGTCTCACATATACCATTATATTCCTAAAATCTATTTTAGAGAGGATCCATTCTTTTTATATAATAAATTTTCAGGAGATAATAAATTTTCAGAAAATTATCATTGATAACCGACTTTTGTAAAAGGAGGACTTCATCAATTTGACTGTTTCTTTATATTTGTTACCTAATAACTTTCGACTGGGTGGACCGATTTTGATCATTCCTTTTATTTATGTGAAAGCTAGTGCTTCCCGTTTATCTATGTGTATTTTGATGATTTTTTTATTTTGAAATTTTGTTCACCTTGAAAAGAAAAAAATTAAAATCTACAAAAAAACATCATCAGGTCATAGCTTAAAGGTGCTTTAGATTGGCATTATAGTGGGTATACTCCCTAAATAATTTTTATATTCCAGTTCAATTCAAACAAATTATAATGATTATTGAGCTCTGCTGCAAAGCAGTGTCTCAAATTTTGGTGGAAAGTAGGAACTGGAAAGTAGTTGTTGTGTCGTAACATAAGATAGGTAACTCCTATATGATCAATTTATAAATGACCTACTCCACAATTTTGGGCAAGATTAGTTAGTAAGTATATTTATTATAGAGTTCGAGGAAACCAGCACAAATCAGTTTTTTATTTATTAAGAAATTTAAAGTTTAGTTTTCCATATATACTATGGCTCCCAGACACATTAAATATGGCAAAAAAAAATATTTATGGACATTTTAATTATGTCTAATGGAATACTTATTCATTATTTAAAGTTTTTTCAGATTGCAATCTGATGAATTGTATTTATTTTATGCATTACATAAGAAAAACCATCACTCAAAGTAAAAACTATAACAATATAGAAAATAACATCCTTATGAACAATATTTTGAGTTCTTTTAAATACACAAAAAATGTTGAATTTAAAAATCTCCAGTAAAATATCCACAAAATCTTAATCAAAAAAGTAATTATAATATCAATTTAAACATAAATAGAAAAATGAAAAAATTATAATGTTAATTTTCTGTATTAAGAGTATATTAAAAAAACAATTTATAAAAAACCATTTTCATGTAAGTTACACATAGTTATAAAATAGCTCAAGGAAGATTGCACTTACTTAAGTCACCATTAGTTGTTGAGGAATCAAAAGGTATAGACAAATGCCTCCCTCCTTTGCCGATGGACTGTTGTGTAACCAGGTTTAATTTTTCCCCACTGTCACCTATTAAAATTATTGTTTGTAATAACATATTTCATTTATTTACTGCTCATATAAAAAAAATAAAGACAAAAATAATATTCTCTTACTATAATATGTATTTAGATTAACATGTTATAGGTATAAATAGAAAGATAATAAGAAATTTAGTCAAATTTTGCTTTATTTTTATATTTTATAAAGTGTGGAATATGGAACGATTGTGCAAACTGTCTACTGAAAAACCCAAGAATTCAGAATATCTCAGTGCTCGTCTGAAATATAGAATGTCCGGTAAAGGTGGTAATGAAGAGAATGCCTCTATATATGCAGTTTTCCAATCAGTATTTTCATCTTTAACTTTACTTTTAAAATCTCTCTTGAATAAGCGATGCCAGAAATTATCATTCTTCAGTACCATATTTAATTTTGTGCAAGTTTCAGCTGCACTTATAATATCACCTATTGGTAAATTTATTAATATATTAAACAGAAGTTCTTGAGGTAGCCCTGTAAGACTGGCATTGACATAACCAAAAAAATTAAGCACAGAACTTTTCACTGGATTTATTATCTTTTCTTTCAGTATAACTGATAGATATTTCACATCATCGAGCATCTTGGCAACATTTGTGGAGTCTAGAGAATTATATTGAGTTAAAGGGAGACAAGCAGAATATACATCATTGTTGATATTTTTATTAAAGATATCTAATAACACAGAGGAATCCATTGGTACCATCATTAATATAATGTTACTTTCAATGAAACTAGTCATTTTAAGAGGAATTTCATATATTCCTGAAGGTTTTTTCCACTTCAATATTGGATGAAATTCAATAGTTTCATAATCATCACTGGATTCCTCAAGCTTGGGTGCTAAACCATTTTTATAAATGATGTACATAATCATTGTAAGCAAAATCTGTTCTTTGGCTACATCCAAAGATTCACTGTCAGATAAAATTTGTTGCAGTATTTCTGAAAAATTATATTCTAGTTGTAAATCCATTGCTAAATTAAGGAATATTTATCCTCAACATTTAGTCAGGTTTCCAATAAGAGTATAATGTAAGCCGAAAAAATAATTCAACGTCCTTAGTTTATCATATAATAAGTTGAACAATACTCTCGAAACTCAAATAATACAACGAACTTATAACTCGTACAACATTTAAATTGTATTATGTCATCTGTCATTTTAGTTAGTCATGTGTTGTGACATTGACATATAATAGAAACTGAAATAACCTTTAGCATAGATTATAAAATTGGCTAATATTCAACATAAATTAATAAATTATATTTATTTAAATTGAAAATAATTTATAATTACGTCCAGTAATTTGAAAAACAATGTTCCCTTAATAAATTTTTTTGCAAACAATGTAGATTATCACAACAATGAAGAGTGCGACTGTAAAAGCGACTAGTTGTGGGTTCAATCCCAACTCGAGATGAAGTATTTACTTAAATTTATATTTTCCATTGCTTGACTTTGGTGTCGAGGTAAAAACGCGGCGTTGAGTTGCACCACTCAACACGCAATGCCTCCAAAATAAGGCGGGGGATGTTTGATGAATGAAATGTTTTAATACGAGGTTCCCTCTGCCTACACTTCTATATGCGGGAGAAAGAGTGAAGCTGATTTTTTTATTTTATTTTATATAGACTATCAAACAATTCTTTTTGAATTTCAGCAAGGTTTTAAAATATTAGTAAGCATAGCACCTAAATTTGTTCAATATAAACATATACTCAGAAACTTCTAAAATAAGCTTTAAAGTTTTAGCCATATATTATTTATTATGCTTTATAAGTTTCAATGAAAGAAATATATAGATATTATATTATTTTAGTTCTATCAACATACTGCAGGTAGAGTTTGTTGATCTGCATAATCTTCTTTGCAAGCAATTCGATCACCACACCATTTTATCCCATCTATTATATTAAAAGCTATATTTTGTTCCCCAATTTACTGATGTCTCAAAGCATTCAAAGGAAATGGGTGCATCTCGCTGGATGAAAAAATTTAATCTTTAGTACCCCAACATTCAATCTTTACTACTCTTAAATAATCATGTTTACAAGTATTGTTTTTTAAAGAATGAATGTATCATTTGTTAAAAAGAATGTCAATAAAATAATCACAAAGGAACTTAATACATTTATTGTTTAATTTTTGATCTAAGTGTCAAAATTGATATGAGTATTTCTGCACACACAAAAAAAATTCATTATATAAATCTTTCACTTATCAGAATACTTTATTTTTAATCACTCTCTGTCTCTACTTATTTAGCTACCAGTCCCACATTGTGGTAGGGCTAGGTTTCCTTAGTTTTATTTTTAATATTATTTAATTTAATATTATTTTTAATAATATTTATTAAAATATTTCTTTCTACTCTTCTGTTTTCCGTACTCCTATCTTTAGTAGCATAAATGAAATACAACCATTTCAACTTTTTAATACAAATACAAGAACCTTACTACAACCTTTAAGTTTGTATATCTACCCCTGAAAAGAATTCCAATACTTAAGTCCTGAAGTTCCCGTACATTTCTCTTCTATAACTAGAAGTGCACTACCATGGAATGCCTTACCTGAAGCTGACATACCAAACAAGGTCCAGTTAAAGGGTCAAATCAAATTACTTCAAAAAATGATCCATGCATTGAAAGCAAAGTTGCATTTCACATCAAATAAAAGACAGGGGTCATTACCATGACCAAATATGTATATACATATATAAAAGTCAATAAAAATTATGATAAAATGTTATTTGCAATATGAAAAACATATTTAAAGATATTTTTTATCACTTTTTAACTAAAGTAAGTAGGTATGTAAATGTAAATTATAGATTATACTAGCTGAACCGGCAAATATTATATTGTCATATATATATTTTATGCTAAAGGACATGGCAAATGAGCATTCGGGTCACCTGATGATAAGTGATCACAGCCACCCACAACCCCATACAACACCAGAGGAGCCACAGGTGCGTTGCCGGGCTTTAAGGTGGAGATGTTGGGCACCAGGTCTGGCATTACCAAATGCGAAATACAGTGGCAAGAGCCACTAATTCACACCAGTTTTAAATGCCGAGGGTGTTAGTAATCTGGTTGAGTCTGCCCATGTGTGTTGCCATTACTGGTGACGTGACTCTACCACAAGTACCTTAGTGGCGTCTTAAGACACCAACAGTGCCAGGGTGAACCTATTCTAGGCCGGAATCACACGGCACTAACGTAAAAGCAATAAATTATCTAAATAATGTAATGTCTAAGTAATGTCTAGTGTAGACTAAAAATAATCAACTTATTGTATTTTAAGTGTGTAAACATGTGGTATATGCATGAAATAGGGAGATAACTAATAAAATGATTATAGATGGTGACCGAGGATTGATTAGTTATCGACCTGGGATGATAAATCATTACTAAAATGGCTATTAAAATATTAGGGGTTGGTAATAAAAGGATAGAAATTTAGACAACCATTGTCACTAAAGGGTATGAAAAATAGATGTTAGTCGATTTCAAGAGATTCGGTCAAGCCGTTTCGGAGGAGTATGGGAATGATCATTCACCATGTTTTACCACAAGAATTTTATGTATAAGAATATAGTAGTAGCAAATATAAATTATTACTAGATGCTAAAGTTACATAGTAGTGTTATTATATAATCTAAAAATAATAAGACTAATAATAAATATTAAGGATTACAAGCCATATTACATATACATACTAATGAATATAAACACAATTATGGACTACAGTACCTGATTTTTCTTTTATTTCAATGAAAATTGATCAAAATTATTATAAATTTTGTTTTCTTTTACATTTCAATTAACTTTGATTAATTTCCTTTATTAAGCAAAAACTTTAAATAACTAATGAAGAAATTTAAAAAAGTCTTTTCATTTTGATTTGGAAATAATTAAAAGGAGGTTATGCTCATACAAATTTATAAGAGAATGTAAGGAATAATAATAGAAACATTAAATTAATAACTTACCAACAAATACACTGTTGTTTTGTTGCTTGTTACTTTTCAAAGAACCATCTGAATTATGATTACACAAACTTTTTTCGTTGTCACTAGCCATCGAATATATTTTTAAGCAATCATCAGTTTATTTATAATTGTTATAAAATTATAAATTTAAAATTAAAAACCAGCATTATATTTTATAAATGTATAAAAGTAGCAAAACATTTTATTTCGTTAATTAAATGATTACTAATACATGTTTACACCCTTGACGACTAAAAACTGTTTGACATGACATCTGTTCAAAAACTTTATGTGGGCACTTTAAAATACAAAATTGAATTTTTATAAAGCGATTTTATTAATACTCCATGTAGATTCTCAATTTATTAATTATATTATATAAATACTGCATAAACGATTCATCTAAATAACTATCATACTAGAGCTTTAGCTTTACGATTTAACTCTAGCGGGATAGCCAGAGAGAACGGAGCGTTATTCATTAATTCATTCATCATTTCGTTATGTTTCATGGACTCTTTATAGTGTGCAAGAGGAATCTGGGGTGGGCTCGCCCCACCCGGGCCCCAGGATATCGTGTTCTCGACTTGAGGTCACTCTAGGTTTCTTCCTGCCTTTCTTAGCTCTACCTCTTGCTTTATAATTTTTTTTTAGTATTTTGTAACTTTGGTGTAACTTCGGTCAGACCAAACGTAATCATATAACTTTCAATGTGATGGTTGACTTTTAACAATAGCTCCAAATTAACTCTCAGAGAAAAAGAATGTCAGAGAAAATATTTCTATATTAATTCGATATTCGATATTCATTCAATATTTCTAATATTGAGGTCAGATGTGGCGCAGAGGCTCCAGTGTGTGACTACAAGCACGACTCGTTGTAGATTTGATTTCCAGTCGAGGAAATGAAATATTTATTTAAAACAATACGTAATGTTTCCAAAGTACGTGGAAAATAAAGAACGGAGAGTCTTAGCACTAACTTCCCTCTACTTACTCTGCTGTGCTACGGGATACAACGTGAAGCTTATTTATTGTATATATTTTTAAATAAGCATACATTAAATTAAATATTTTTGTCTGTAACTTACAGAATATTATTATTTGCTCTAGGTTATTTTCTTATCTGTATGCTCCAAAAACTTACATACAGATTAAATTATATAAAGATATCCACTGTATAGTATATGGTGTATAATACCTATTTTTAATCTGAGCTCGCAAGAACCAAGAAGTAGTGCTGTGTTTGACTTCTTCATATTCATAAAAAAATACGATAATATTTAATATCTTTAATTTTTAGTTTACTGTAATTTAATTTTTGTGCCGTCTTAGTTGCTTAAGGGATCATTCTATATCACTAAAGTGCTGGAAAAATATTTTATTTTGCTGATGTGATTTAATTGAGATGTCATCGTATATGGCAGGTGTTTTTGATTTAGATTTAGATGTGGATACAGTTACAGTTGCAGATTCTGATGAAGACGATATTATAGAGGTTGATGAGGTATATACTATATATTTCTAGCTATAGTTAATAAATAACCACCTAACCTAAATCTTGACCAATAGATAAGTTGCATATATTTCGTTAAAGATGAAGCGAATAAAACAATTTTTGTTATGTTAATTATTTATTCTCATACATTACATAAATTATAGTTTTTAGTGTTATATTTTTCAATTGCTTATTTTTTCCAGGTAGATTATGATCCGGAGCTTCATGTCAATAATATAGTAGAGTAAGGAAATATTTCTTCAAATTGATAATTTTATAAATTGACAAAATACTTTTGCTTTAAAATTTTTAAACTTTATAATATTAATTTTAAGAGCGGAAGGATCAGAAACAATACAACTTTCTGAAGATAATGTAAATCCAGGACAATGCAAAAGACTTGGTCCTCAAGATTTTGAGTTACGAAAAGTTTTAGGAAAAGGTGGATATGGAAAGGTATTTCAAGTACGTAAGATCACTGGACCTGATGCAGGAGCACATTTTGCAATGAAAGTGCTTAAGAAGGCATCAATTGTTCGCAACCAAAAGGACACTGCTCACACTAAAGCTGAAAGAAACATTTTAGAAGCAGTTAAGGTACTAAGTAAAAATCTGTATATTTCATGATAACATTACTTATAATTTTATATTTGTGAATGGCAGAGTTTTAAACTATTTAAGTTTTAAATTATTTAATTTATACAGAAAAAATAATGGGGATTGTTTTCCTTATAATTAATTAGTTTTTTAACTTTTTTTTTCAATTGTGATAGATATGATATCAATAGAAAATGTGTTTCAAATGTGACAAAAGATTAGGAAAAATGTCGCTACACTAAACAACCAAACTATTTTGGTTTATCATGTAATGCAGTTAAGTCTTCAGTTTCTGACTTTATCTTTCTTCAATTTCTGATTATGTCATTAGGTTTAGGACATTTAATTTTGAGGCAAAAAATTGGGACCTTCCGCCAATATCAGGATGTTTGACAATGCTTTAGTTGTGGGCTACAATTTGTTTCAACATAAATACATATTATATTATATAGAAAAATCCTAAAACATGATTTATTATGTTGCTACTTTAATACAAATTTTTCTTTGTCTATTTCAGCATCCATTTATAGTTGAATTAGTATATGCGTTCCAAACTGGAGGTAAATTATATTTAATTTTAGAATATTTAAGTGGTGGAGAGTTATTTATGCACTTGGAACGTGAAGGAATATTTCTTGAAGATACAGCATGGTGTGTGATAGTATTTTTATTAAATTAATTAAAAAATTAAGTAAATAGAATATATTCTATTTACTTTATATTAAGAGGCCAATTGTGGTGCTAGGACACTAGGGTCTGGCTGTAAACGGGATAGGGTTCCACTTTCCACTAGGAAACAAAATATTTAATATGTTTATTCCTTTGCTCTGCTGTTGAGGCAAAGTGCAGCATTGAGTTATGCCACTATGTACAATGCCTTCAGAAGTTGGAGGAAAATGGGAAGTGGAAGGCCTTAACACTAGGATTCTTCTACCTACCCTGCTAATGTGGAAAAAAGCACAAAGCTCAAAAAAAAAAATAGAATGTTGTTAAAATTTTCTTGTAAGGAGGCATGGGTTTCAAAAGGGACCAAGTTATAAAATATGTTATGTGAGGATATTTTTAATAACAAAATATTGTGCATATCAGCATTTATTAGTAATGAAATTAAGATTATTGTTTTCAAAACTTCAAAAATATATATTATTGATTGAATGATATTGATAGACTTCATTAATATAATTATATAATGAGGAAAACTGGCAATTTACTTCATGGACTCATTTAAATTTGGGCTACCTTTCAAATATTTTATGGTATCTCACTCACACACACATCAGAATAAGAATTAATTAGAAATTATGTGATATGTTCAAACCTTCAGATATTTTAATCTGATAAGATATAAGGTTGTCTATTTGTTATATTATTATTAAATGAAAATATTTTATTATTAAATCACTTGAGCATTATTAAGCCTGTATAATTCAAAAAGGATCATAATGTATGTTATTTTATACAATATTATATTATTCGTGGTATTTTACTATTTAATCTTATTCATACTTTTCAATTACACATTTCAAAGCAATAAAACTTATGAAACTATTCAATGTAATTCACAATATGCATATTATTACAAATACTACTAAAATTATGATTAATTTGTTAAAATATAATATCACATAGGCATATTAATTTGAATTTAATTAGACCTGGTGTTTTCAGTTTCTATTTATCAGAGATTATACTGGCCTTGGAACACTTACACAGTTTAGGTATAATTTATCGTGACCTTAAACCAGAAAATGTTCTTTTGGATGCACAAGGACATGTGAAATTAACAGATTTTGGATTATGTAAGGAACACATTCAAGAGGGTATTGTCACTCATACATTTTGTGGAACCATTGAATATATGTATGTAAACAAAACCTTTTACTGTGTCAAAACCTTTAAACTTGTTATTTATAAAAGTATTTTTATAATCTTCATCCCTCTTGCATAGGGCACCTGAAATTTTAACCAGAAGTGGTCATGGCAAAGCAGTGGATTGGTGGAGCCTTGGTGCATTAATGTATGATATGTTGATTGGTCAGGTATGATTATTACATTTAAGCTTATTTTTTATTTATAATTAGCACTCTAAGATATATTTGACTTATAATTAAATTAGTTATCTAAAAATGCTTCATTTTTATCATCTAGCCACCATTTACTGGAGATAATCGTACAAAAACTATAGAAAAAATACTTAAGGGTAAATTAATGTTACCGGCCTACCTCACACAAGATGCTCGCGATTTGATAAGACGTCTCATGAAACGTTCAGAAACACAACGTCTAGGTGCTGCCGGTGCGGCGGCGGTGCGTGGACATGCTTTCTTCAAACATGTTCACTGGGATGATGTTTTTGCTCGTAGATTAGAGCCTCCTATTAAACCTCGTTTAGTAAGTATATAATTATAATAAGTATATAATTATAAAACGACATATACTGTTATTTCCTAAAGTTTATTAATATTTGTGTGGTCATTTCTAGGCCAGTGAAGATGATGTTTCCCAGTTCGATACTAGATTTACATTGCAAACACCAATCGACTCCCCAGATGAGTCAACACTCAGTGAAAGTGCTAATCTTATGTTCCAGGTGAGGCTCGTAAACTAATAAAATATAAAATCGGCAAATACAGCTCAACTGTTGGGCCTGCGCTCGTGATTTTTGCTCTTCATATAGCTCAATTATATATTTTTTGTATCATATAATAATTTAAAACTAACAGTCTATAAATCTTGGAACTTACTAAAATTTTCAGGGGCTGTATTGAAAGTACTTAGGATTTTATTCCAATCGTAAGGTTAAAAACTACTGGTATTTGTGTAGAGTAATGTCTATAAGTTTCATTAGGTTAATTCAATCAAAATCAACGTGTACTACTCCGATTTTTTGGTATGCATAGATATGAATATAATAATGTTGTTCGTAACACTACGCCGTGTCTCGAAAATTAGGCGGAATGTGAGGAACGGAGCATCTGAACACTAAGTTCCCTCTGCTGTTTTTTCTATATGCTACCATGTAAATTAAAAACATATAAATTTAAAAGTTGCAAGTATTATGTGTTCTTGTGGTAGGGCTTTACGTACGTAGCGCCATCTGTAATGGACGAGATACACAAGCCTCGTGTGATAACGGCCCGCTCGCCGCGCCGCCCGCGGCCTCACAATCACAACGCGTTCACCGTGCCCGCCTCCACTGCCCACACACACGCGCACGTGCACGCTCAAGAGGACCTTATGGATGTACAAGGTTTACCTATATAGTGAGTATATCACGTAGACTCAAGAAAAAACTTACTTACCTCAATATAAATCGTGTAAAAAGTGACTATAATAAAATTTATTAAATAAATACAAAATTTCTTTGAACATTCACTTTTTATTTATATGATAGGGGCCATTCATCCATCTCCAAGCATATGTCACACGTTATGTGTCGACGGAGTGTGACAAAGGATCCTAAATTTCGTGATATTCAAAATATAATATGTTAATATTAACACACGAAAGTTTAAACAAAATTGTCTTAATTTATTAATTATGTTGTAAGAAATTGTAAAATACATGTAAATGGGTTAATGTGTACTAGGTACGGGGGTCTGACCAGCTGTAACGGATTGAGGCTTTATAGATGACCCAATTTCAGTAGATATTAAATTGTGTATGTTTAACATTTATTTACCTTACAATATATGTTTTTGAATTATGAGGTGTACCTTTTTGGACTCGGGGCTTATTGGACATTCTAATTTAAACCATAGATGTTATAAAACATAAATAATGTATGTAGTTGTGTCAACATGGGCACAATTACATAATGAGTAATGACTTCACGTGATAAATTGTAACATCTTATAATTATATTAACATAACGCCTTTTTTTCAGGCCTAGAATAATTTATATAGTTGGCTATTTTATACAAAGGATGAATTCAACTACAAATGCTGCCCATCTAATTGTCCGTAAAATACTGGTACTGTTTTTATACAAATATTATTAGATGTACATTTTATACAAGTTACCGTTTAGTTTAATGTTTTGGTAGGAATTACACATGTATTAAAAACATTTTATAACCCAACTATTATGAAAAAAATAATTAATAAAAATTATCTTACAATATGCCTTGTTACCATGCTTAATGAATTGAATTAAAAGGTCATTTTTATTTTGTATATTGGTGTTTAATTTTATAATTTCTTCTCAATGACTTTTAGTGCACAGTGTTTTTGTCACTACCGCATTGAGTGACAGCACAGTTTTAACTACTCCATAAATGCCTTATACAATAAAAGCAAAAGGGATTTTGCCAAAAAAAAAGTGATTTTGTCAAACCATTTTTTTGTTTCATTCATCAAATTATCGTGGTAAAATAAAACACCATTTGTTAAGAATTACGCACACAGACACAAAACCTATCAAAGCGACAACATCGCACACATGCGAGTCGTAGGTATTGGTGATGCTCAACGTTGTTTAGATCAAAACAAAACAGCTTCACGCTATATCCCGCAAACAGCAGGGTAGGCAGAGGGAACCTCGTGTTGACACTCCGTACCTCACTTTCCGGCGTATTCTGGACGCTTTGCGTGTCGAGTAGCAGAAATCAACGCAGAGCTTTTGCCTCGACATCAGAGTGAAGAAATGAATTAATGACTGAATATTTAAAGTATTAGTGATTTTTTAATAAAATTTCAAGTATATAAAAACTGTCCAAGTGTCTGTAAATATAAATCAGGTTCAAGCATATTCCGATGATTGTGGGTTCGATTCATGCATAGGAAAACTAATTCTTTTCACATATATATGAAGAAGAATTGTTAGGACAATAACGACACGTGAAGTTTCGCCATTCAACACCAAACAAGAGATATTAGGGCGGATAGCCGAGAATAGTGGAGTCTCGACAGTTAGTTCTCTCCGATTACGCTTGATATACGTTTCAAGTCAAAATTAACCTATTTAACTATCCCAATTATATTAATAGAGTTGTACACAAATAAAATGCAATACGTATTTTTAAAACTTTTTAACAATTTTTAATTATATACATTGATTGAAAAAAAAAATAGAACTATAAAATGTTATCTATACATAGAAACAAAATTAACAGAAAAACAAATTAAATACATTATATTTATGTGAGGCCGTCGTGGCGAAGCTGGAAAAAAAATAATAAGAAATTTTAACCCCTCATCACTCCAGAAATGTAATATAATAAAGTAGACAGTATGTAGTATGACAGTAATAGAGTAAAACAGTAATAACAGCAGCTATGTAATTCTTTTTAAATAACTATCTGCATATCCATACAATTTTCACAAATATAATGAATATGTGTTTCACCAAATTCGACTACTGTAAATTGTACATTACTATTACAGGAGTTGCTGTGTTTTTCTAATTTTTCATTGACAACTACTTTAATTTCCTGTACACTCATATTTGTTTTGACATTGATATTACAAAAATTGCAAGACAATGTCCCATTTTGTAGTATTAAATTGTTTTTTTGACAAATAAAACATATAATATTGTCATCTTTTTCCAATAGCGACCAATCTACGTTATCAACTTGCGACTTCTCATAGTCTTCAATCCACCTGGAAAATACATTTTTAGTAAATTATGTGATAAACTTATTTATATTCCATTTAGGTACAGTCAATTTGGGATAATAATTTAATAAATATTTATGTTAAAATCTTATTACGTAGTAAGCTTCGTAAATGTATCTTTAAAAAAGTAGGCTGTGAATCGTAAATGAAATAGTAAATGTAGAAATTTTTATCGGAGTTCGGTGCACGAATTCAAAACAGTAATTGTTTGGTAATTCTGTGATTTTAGTTCCTAACAAGGTAAGCATTATATTATACAGAGCTATTTATAATTGTATTATCGTATTCTTGTGTAACATTTACATATAATTAAGTACATCTCGTATTTAACCGACTTCCGTTGCCGCCTGAAAGCGAAGAAATAAACACCGAAATAGAGGAAGAAGCAGTTATCGAAGAGTTTGCTGTTATAGATCAACATTATAGAATATTGCAACATGAATAAAAAAAACTGTACTCTTATTTAAATCTTCGAGTTCTCACCTGGAACTACAGTTATATTTAAAACAGTAGCCTCTTTGTTTCTAGGTAAAGTGAGCCACTGTGAGCGATCTAAGCTGCTTCCTAGGTGAAATATGGTCATACTTACAAGATTATCATTAAGCAAGAGAGAAAGGCTTTTATGAAATATTATTGAGGGTAGAATTCTATTGAGGGGGGTATTGAGGGGGGTTCTTGAGTGTTGAATTAAAAACTAACTTAGTTGGACTTGAAATTTTGATAAGAATGTATACCTTTTTTGACATTTTTAAAGTGTTATTCTATACTTAGAAAAGAAAAAAAAAGAGTTGCTAAGAACGTAAATAAGCTTGAGCTTTTTCTCCTGCTGAAACATATCTTTATATAAATTTAAAACTTCAGGGTTTTTCTTTTGTTCTCATATTCTTCTGTTTTCATATCTTCATCACAGCAATATAGTGCTACAAATATTTTTGTATTGTCCAATATCAGTTAAATAAAAAGAAAACCAGTATGCAGAATCATTTTTACAAGCTAAGACAATGATTTTTTTGCACAAATAAGAATGAATTAGAGGAGTTATTTCAAACTTTTCTGTGATTATTGAGCAAATATGAACAGGTTATATTAAAATTATTTAATATTCAGTATCAATAAATATATTAAAATAAGATTTGTGCTGTATCCACCACACAGCAGAGTAGACAGAGGGAATTTAGTGTTAAGACACTACACAGCATATTTCCTGCTACAATTCTATAGGCAATGCATGTTGAGTGGCAGAAATTATCATTGTGCTTTGCCTCAACACTTGAAAGACATAAAATATAAATTTATTGCCTCGATTGGGAATCTTACCCACCCTATCCAACCCAGTTGTGTTTAGTCACACTGTTGTATCCCTGTGCCACTACTGGCATAAATATATTTAAACATTTTAATAACAAAAACATAATATTTTAATAGCAGATATATAATGTGAAATATATTTATTTATATTATTCTGCTTATAGCTTTACTCTGTGACATTTAGCAGTATAGACTGAGAAAAACTAGCATCAAGGCATACTATTCTCAAGTCAATATTTCCCAAATTTCAGACATTGTATGTTGATTTCAATACTGCATGTCATAAGTATGACCTGCAGCTGCAGCAGACCTGGTAAAGTTAGCAGGGAGCTCAAAATAATTAATTTCTCAGTTTCTGATACTGCCCCACTATGCAATGACTCTTTTTTTTTAATTAAAATAATAATAATAGAAGCTATTATAATTATTAATAATTAAAATTAATTAAAGTTTAATACCAATCTAATTCTTCCTGTATAAGTTCTTGTTTAATTTCGTCCAATTCTTCAATTTCTTCAACACTATATAAAACTTCATTTTTTATTTCATTATAGTAACTTCTAAATGTGTTATTGTAGATACTAGTAAGTGTCATTTTAAAATCTATTTCTCCAGATCCTCGGAATTTATTAATAAGCATGCTGCGACAGTTTTGCACCTTATTCTTGTAATCCTAGACGATAGTTATATATAGTTGTAAGAAAGAAAATTTTACATTTATGTATTCTTAAGTGTATTACAACTTAATAATTATAATTACCTTTCTCATTTTCTCTTTTAGTTCAATTGGCGACTGTCTTTGCTTTATTTTAAGGTTTTTATAAGACGGCGAAGAACATATTTTATGTGAATCCATTTGATAAAGTTCTAATTCTCAAATATAACGAACTGAATGTGAAAAATATAATTTATATAATAATTATTATACAAAAGTTTCACATAATATAATAATAGTTTCACCAAAATAATAATTTGACATTACAAAAACATATATTTTAGAAGATAACAATTGATAGTTTAATACTCAAAAGTTTACAATTGACAGAACATTTTACATTGCTTTTGAAAATTTTGATCGCAGATTAGATAGTTTTTCAAATATAATATATGTAACTGCAAGGATAAGGGAACATGACATATAGAAGCATACAAAAAATTTTAGCTTTACACCTTCATACCACTAGCGCTACTATTTATAGCACCAAAACTTTTAGAAAGAGCGGGAATATTCAAATTAAAGTACAATCACTGTTATGATGAATTGGACAAATCTTAATTGCAATTAACAATTAATTATTTATTAGTGAGGAAATTGATTAATTCTACAAACATTAACATGTCTATCTCAATGACAAATATTAAATGTAAATTATTATAGTATCAAAGTGAAAAAAAATTAAATCAGCTTCACACTGTATCCCGCACACAGCACGGTAGGCAGAGGGAATCTAATATCAAGACAATCCGTTCCCTACTTTCTGTCGGTTTCTGGAGGCATTGTATGTTGAGTGGCAGGGCTCAACGCCGTGCTTTGCCTCGTTACCAGAGCGAAGATATGGAAATAAACGTAAATAAATATTTCACTTCCTCGAGTGGGGATCACACTCTTGTGTCGCTGCGCCACGGCCTCGGCCTCCTTATATTATCAATTATTCTTATTTTTACAAATTATATGTTCATTAATTAATATTCAATAAATAGAGTTGGGCAAGTTTGAAACTTGCCCAATTCTACTATTAAAAAAATAAATTTGCAGGGATTACTTAATTATATATATGAATATAGTATTATCTACACTCCACACATTTTATAAAATCTCCATTTATGATTCGGCTGATCGAACAACTAAATGGATATTATTAATAAATTTAAAAAAATCTTATTAATGTAAAAAAAAATAATTTTCCTTAATTTTTTAATTTACGTCAAGTTGCTATTTTAACACATTGATATATAGTTTCTTGCAATGCACGCAATGTGCGATTCAGTAACAATATTTTTTTTTTAGCTGTAGTAGGGTTGATAGTGTACGTTATATTATCTATTCTATGTGCCTTCGCTAGAGCAACATTGAAAATCAATGTCAAATAGATGGAAATGGAAAAAAACAATGTGAGTGATAAGTAAAAATATGGCCAGGTTTAAAAGTTAAAATTTATGAATAGCTGAAGCTTAAAACATTATTATTAAGTTTAATTTTATCGTCTTAAAAATTAAAATGACTCATGTCGAGAAACACCAGACTCGTAATGGCAAAGAGACAATACATTCTGGCCATTTTATGGTATCGCACTTTGAAGCAGAGGACCAGGATGATTTTGATGATTTAGCCGTTCCTATACCTGATGAAGAACAAAATGTACCAAAGGAATCGGCCGTAGCAACATATATTTTGCCAGTGTCTTCTGAAATAGTACAGCGTTCTGATAAAGAAGAAAGTAAACAACACCAACATCTTTCTATTGAGATATCTTTAACAAAATTATTCAAATGTATGACTTTGGCATATAGGTAAGTAAATACTTTGAGATGTTTATTACTAAGTAAGGATTATCTATTTATTAATTTCCTTTATAGAGGAAGACATTACATTTCTATTTTAAAGTACTGTTTTATGATTTTATTGCTCTTAAATCTTGTGTAATCAAATTGTTTTGAACACTCATATAAAACTTTACCTATTTCTACTCTTATTGTAAGTTACTATAACTCAAAAATTCTTTTTGAGAATAAGGAAACATAATTCTGCTTGCAACTTACTTTGCAAAGATAAGATGAAAGGTTATCATAGCCTGTACAGAAGACAGGTCACACTATGTGATAACATAGTCTATAATGTTACAATATTTAATTTAATTTTGGAAAATTTATTTTAATTATTACACATTCAAATAATCCAATATATTATTTTATGTTCAAACAAATACACCACATAAAGAAATATTGACAAAGTAAAATAAAAGGTGTTTAATTATTTTGTAGCAGTGTTATAAGCACATTGACAAAATTTACATAAAACTGCATAAATGTAGAACTAGAGGCACTGTAACATTGTTTTTTTTTTAGGGTTTTATTTTATGTTGCAATGCTGAACCCTATAGTATAACGAATCTAAATAGATTATTAAATGTAGATATTCCCTTGTGTGACAATTGTACTTACAATTATGCCCAATTTACAATATAATAATCAAATGAATGAAGATTTTAAGAAAAAATATACATATAACTGCGAAGAATATATATTAAAATAGGAAAGAATAGCTTAGATATTAGATTAATAAAAACTTTGATTATGTGAGAATTATTATTTAGCATTATTATTATAATGTGGCACTAATCAGTGTTTAATCAGTGTTAAATAATTGTACTAGAAAATTTAACACAATGACCATTTTATTTAAAAATAAAAAATATATATATTTTTATATCTTTTCATTCTGTAATAAAATTTCAATTGTGTTTTGCTACACTAAATAGATATTATCCTTTTATTATTTAGTAATTTGTAATACGGGAAATAATATTCTAATGTCGTTTACACTTTTAGTAACAATTGAATATATGTACTTAATGTATTCACTTTTATTTATCTTGCTTATTATATTTTTATATATGTTGAGTGGTAGAAATAATGATAAGATATAGTCACGTTTATTTATTATCAAAGTGTTCTTTGTAAAAAGCTTAAGATCATTATAGATAGTGACAAAAGATAAGAGCGCTCACCAAATGCTCATTTACGCCTTTCATATCAGTACAGTTCTACCCCTGAGACTGTACTTGTATTTTCCTGCAATAATTGTTTATTATACCTTTATATCAGAATAATGTATATTTTAAATCCTTTCAAAGCAAAAATGTTTCCTTTGAACTTAAGAACTTTTAAAGTGAATTTAGTTATGAAACTACTTTTATCAAATAGTAGTTTGTGACGTTGAAATATTTGAAATTATGGTAAGTATGTTAATAAAGAAAATTAATTATGTATTTCTCAGACAAAAATTAACATCTCCTAAATGGAATCGTTTCAAAGGTATCAAACTCCGGTGGAAAGACAAAATAAGATTGAACAACGTCATATGGAGGTGTTGGCACATGCAGTGTGAGTTTTATTTATGACATATTTCAGTTCATTATTAAAAAAGGCTATGTCAATTATTCATATAAACTTTTTACTTCATATAATCTTATTTATCTGAGATCAGATTTTATCTTAAGACTGCTTATAAAATATATGATGATATCTTATACCATTAACTGTAAATGAAACAAATATTCTTAATCACGATAATTACTACAGTGCTATTAATGAATAATACACTGTTATATGTTGCTGTACATCATGTCAGTTAATGGGAAAATAAAGTTTAATATATTAAAAAAAAAAACTTTTTCAATATTGACCATATTTCAATACTCTATTGGTTTGGTATATTATTTAAGAGTTAATTTGAAGGCCACTTATATTTTATAATATTTTATTGTTTTAACTATTTGGAATCTCTATTTTTCCGAATTAATATAGATACTACTTATAACTGTTTGGCACAGCAAGGAATAATTTAATAATTTAATGTTTATATATCTCTACAGTACAGTACTGTTGTGATCTAATTTTTAATTCACAGGGTCGTCCACCTATATTGATAAAAGTAGTTAGCCAATAGTGTTCAAGTGATTGTGAGTTGCCTTGTCTCTAATACTGATTGTCTTATCGATATCGTCAATTGTCAATAGTGCTCAAGTTAAAATATGCTTTTAGGTTATAAATATATTAAGTTCATAGACGCCGTTTTTTTCTTATACATCACAAACCCTATACATAGTAGGTACAGTCGGTCTACCAATCACCATTCATTGGAGATATAATTAGGAACCCTACAGAGAAACGAAGTCATGGTATATCTACATTTCCCAACTGCGTCTTGATGGTATTGCTCGATCTTTGGGGTCTTAAGATAAGACTGCCCATTTTTTTCATCTTCACACCTCATCCTAAGATCAAAACACTTTGTTCTTTTATTTCTGTCCAATTTCGAAGCAACATGCAAGCTGTTGACTATGTTGCATCCCACAAACAACTGTAGAAATATTTAAAAAAAATGTAGTTGAAAATTATCTAAGCTTATATTCATACTTAATTGGATTGTATCGTGAAAATTACAAATAATTATCGAATAACTTTTTATTCCGCTTTTTTATTTCAGTTATAAAGAAACAAAATACTTTAGTATGTCAGTTCGCTTCCCCCTTGGATGTTGACACACACGTAAAACCAGAGGTACGGTCAAAATTAAATTCATTATATAATATTCATATGTGACTGCATACTTCTTGTAAATCTGTAACCACTTAAAACTTGCAGACAACTATACTAGAGGGAAAATATTGGAAAAGAAGAGCTGAAGCTGTAATAGCCGAATATAAAAAATGGCGCATGTTTCATATTATGAGGCTCCTCGGCAAGGGGGACACCTCTGTCCAGGACTCGGTAAATATTTGTGTGCTAATATTGTATAGTTTCCATTGATATGCTTGGTTAGTAACGAGTTAACCTTTATATTTTGCAATTATTATCGGAAAGTGTCGTGTATAGAGATATTGGTATATAAAGAAAGTTGATGAATGCATTTGCAGATGTCAATACTATGCGGTTTTCAGATGTCGGACATGGACACCGTGGAGTCCCAGTGCAGCGACTTCGCCGCCAACATGCTCACCGACGAGGACTACCTCAACTTCATGAGTGACACACTTTTCTCAACCATCACAAATCACCAACCTTTCGCTTTCCCCGATTGCAGGGAAATCGGTATTGCTATTTACTTCAATATCAACCAATGCTACTTATTCCAATGAAAGTGAAACAAGCTATATTACTCGATTGTATATGTTGACTCATAATTGGTTTTGGTTTTAGCCAGAGGTGCAAGCTTAGCTGATTTCATTCAACCAAGCTTAGGTCCTCTGCAGCCTAATCTCGATGATTTTATGGACACATTGGATCCGCTCCAAGGTCGGTGTAAAACGTCTCATTTAGTTTACGTTTTTTAAGCATGTTTCACATGTTCGAATTGTATTGACGAAGTATATTAATCTCTGTACAGATCTTCTATCAAGTTCTCGTTTGCCGCCCGTACCGGAAGAGCCGACGATTGCCGCCGAAGATAACTTATACAGGAGTGGAATGTCAGTAGATACATATAATCAGAGCTATATTGCTGACAGTCAAAATTCTACACCAGTCACAATGCCTACCAGTCAGATGACAATTCATGGTATTCTCGCTAAGTTAATCGTACTAAATGTCGAATTGAAATATCGTAAATATAAATATTACCGCGTCTCTAGGAACCAGTAACAACACACAAATGCTGACGATGCCCGAGCAGACTAAGAACGAGCAGATGAGAATGTTTGACAACGGACGGCTGTTCGGGTCCACGGAGATGGCCAACAGCCTGCTGGGCGCGCAGGACATGATGTCCTCTTTCGCGCCCGCCTATTCCGCCCCTCAGGCCAAGATAGCCCAGCCCGAAGTCAGTTACCCTAAATACAGTGCAGGTACGTACACTAGAAAATATTTAAGCAAATATTCTAAGAAAAACTTAACATCAGACATACATTCAAAATTATCTCGCTGATGCTACTGAGATAGGGTCAATATCTTTAGAAAAAACACTCAGTTTTCATTTGTGTGGTTATATTATTTTGCAATGATTTTTAGCGCTACCGCCGTCACAAACCGCGCCAGAAACTGTGTCGCTCCTACAGCAACCGGTGCAGAACTCGAAATATGCTTCTCCACTCATCCTGCAAGGGAGGGGCGGCTACAGCCGGGAGAAGCCGCGCTCCCGCCTCAGCCACTACCCCAATCAGATGCCAAACAACCACTACCAGGGGTACTCGCCGTTGCAGAGCCCCGTGCAAGTGGCACCTCAGGGGTTCGACGCGCGGTCTTCAGTGCGCCACTCGCCCCCGCAAATGCAATATTTGCAGCCCAACCCCGTTGACTACAAATCGAATTCGTCGCCGAATGCTATGAATTCACGTTCCTTTAAGCTACCGTCCCCACCGTTAGTTCCCGTGACTACGCAACAGGTGAGTCCCCGATGGTACATTCAACTATTGATGTATACATTTTGTTGCCTTTATGGGGAAGTGATGCAACGTCTAATTGTAAACACGACGGTTGTGATTTTGATTTCTCTCTGGGGGTTCGATTACTTTCACATAAGGTCTAGTAAGATTTGTCGCGAGTTGCTTTAGTAAGAATTTTTTGAGTTCCGATATTTAAGTGTGTCTCAAAATTTGGGCGGAAAGTGCGAGACGGAGTGTCTTAATACAAAGTTCACTTTTATATTTACCTATAATTCGGGATGCAGCGTGGATATAAAAAAATATTGTGCATGTGCTTCAGATAATTAAATAATGTAGGTGACTTACAGAGAGATAAGTGAAACGCATGTTGTGACAGTTGCAGGTGTCGGTGGGCGTGAACGTGGTGCCGGCGAGCGCGGGGCGCGGCAAGGAGCAGTACCGCTCGCACAGCCTGCCGCTGGGCGCGCAACTCAACGCCGACTGGGCCGTCACCGCGCACCATGCGCCTAGGGTTAGTTAATACATACTTTAATGTATTGTTTTTCTTTTTATATCGAGATAGGTAGAGGTGTAAAAATGTGGATAAGAATTAATAGAATATAAAAAAAGTTTAATTCCATTTTTAAATGTGGCCTACAGGCACGCGAGGCGCACACGGGGGCGATCCGCATGCGGTCGCGGTCGTCGTCGGGGGGCGTGGCGGCAGAGGTGGCGGGGCCTGCAGGGGGCCCGCGTCGGCCGCCGCCCCTCACCAGTGTGGCGTCCGAGCCGACCCTCCCCCAGGCCAGCGTTATGCTCGCGCAACTTTTATCTGCACAGCACTGTTTGTATATCCTACGAATATTAGAAAATTGAAAGATTGTGAGGGTGGATGTTAGTTCTATTTTCACGATAAAACTATTAAACGGACTTTAATGAAAACTTTTTAGTTACATAGCTTATAGCATCAGAGTAAACCATAGGCTACAGTTTTTGTTAATATTTTATATAATTTGATTACAATATAACAATACGCAGTGTCTCGAAAATCAAGGGGATAGTGGGGAATGTAGTCTCTTAAAACTGCCTGCCCTGGTATATTCAAGATATAGTGTGATAGATTGATGATAAATGATCATTATGATAGTCAGGCCTGGTATAAAGTGGTTTTACTTTTCCATTAATTGTAGAATTATGTATATACTGCAATTTAACTCAATCATCACGTGTAGTGAATACGTTTTAATTTCGCTACTAATTACAAGAAACACAATCAAGTACTAAAAAAGAGATTGAGTGACAGTTAAGCTTACAAATCCACCAAGAACTTTTGAACACAAACGAAAACATAAAAGTACAGCAAGGTACAACATATTAAGAACAATACGAATTAAATTAAAACATTACTGTTTTATAGAAAAAAATCACGTCAGTAAGTATGGTAACCTTACATTAAAATGTTTTTTTTTTGTTTCTAGCTCAGAGTTTGTATAAATTAAATAATAGTTTAGAAGATGGAACTGGTGGAGTGAGTGATCCTACTAAGTCACCAATTCTCAAAGGGCAGCCTTCACCTATAGGCAGCGACATTATGTCCCCGCATCACGTAAGTGTCACGTGTCATTGCTAACTACGGGGACGGTTCAATAACCTTATCAATTATCCTGATAAATGTAATAAATGTTTGTGTAGCTTCACTCTACATCCCCTCATAAAGAATGGTACTCAGAGGGAACCTAGAGTTAGGACACTCTGTTCCCCAGTTGCAGCCAATTCTTGAGAAACTGCGTGTTGAGCGGCGGTACTTTAGACCTCTTTACCTTCTTATCAAGCGATAAAATGTAAATATTTTAATAATAAATTTTAAAGGGTTTTTTAGGAATGTTGAAAGATTTTTTTAAATATACTGATTTAGGCCGTCGTGGCGCAGTGTTGTGGGTTCGATTCCCAGTCAAAGAAGTGAAATATTTATTTACGTTTATATTTCCATTTTTCTTCGCTCTGGTGTTGATCGTCGTCGCAAAGCGCGGCGTTTAGTTCTGCCGCTGAACACGCAATGCGTCCAGAATTCGGCAGAAAGTGTGGAACGGAGTGCCTTAACACCCAGGTTCCCTCTGCCTACCCTGCTGCGTGCGGCATACAGCGTGAAGCTGAAAAAAAAAACAATCTCATTGATACAAGATCAAACCAGGAAATATATTATTGTAAAATTATAATAAACATTCTGTGGAAATTCTTTATTCATAAGATGTTATCAGCCACTTGTTATACTAAACTTGTTATCTTAATCTAATGGTTTGATGTTGACAAATTGTCATATATTTTTTTATCGTGTATCACGCTTCAAAGTTGTGTATAATTTGCCGTCTCACGCCAGACTTCGATCCCGCTTCTTATCTACGTTCAAGTAATAAAACACCCGTCGACACTATCTTAGCTTGGTCGGCTTGAATTACACAATTGATAATGGAATAATTGGTGTGGAAAACCCATATTTTTAGTGTACAGTTTTGACTTTAAAAATAATAGTAACATTATAAGAATAAAATATAGAAGACACTGATAATATCTGATGCTTATATAAATTACTAGTTTTAATTCATGTATTTAAGTAGCTGTCAAATGTATTGTTTGTTACGTCTATTTAATTAAATTACTACATTATAGTAATTACAATTTGTTTTGTTTCTAACGATAAATCTTTCTTATTTGTTCGCACAATTTCGCAGAAATATAACTGGTATATTATATATTACGTAATGATTTATAATAACTAGATTTTTTTGCTATAAGAATATGATTTAATTATAAATACGATTTATTAATATATTATAAGTAAATTGGCTTAGTATTAATATATTAGGAGGTTCCCTCTGGCTACCTTGCTGTGTGCGGGATACAGCGTGAATTTGTTTTTATATTTTTTTAAATAATATATTGTACTAGCAGACTCAGGCAGGGTCGCCCGCTTGTATAATACGAATATTTATTAAATATATTTATGAAATTATTTTCAATTTAGGGGGTGAATTCTGAAAAACCGCAAAACACGTGTTCAATTAATATTTGTATGAGTCTGAACTTCAAATTTTATACAACTCTAATTCATCGGTTTAGGGTTAAAATTTTAAAAATGCCTTCTTAGTGTACTAAAATAAACATCTGTCCAAATTTCACATTTCTAAGCACAGCTGTTTGTTACAGCTTAGTTATATATTATACGTATGTAATTTTATTATTCAAAGAAAATTTAAATGCTAGTACTAATATTTCGAGATGTGGAAGTCCTAAGGCAAGAAAGGCCCAAGGTTATTAACCAAACAGTAGTTTTTATGACTCGATTTCTTAACTGTTTACCAAAAAATATCAATAAATATAAATTCGAATAAATATTTGGGTGATTACTATTTGCTCGCTTTAAGTTGACCAAATATATTATTTT
Organism: Heliconius aoede; assembly: GCA_037355905.1. NCBI lineage: Eukaryota > Metazoa > Arthropoda > Insecta > Lepidoptera > Nymphalidae > Heliconius > Heliconius aoede. The sequence continues at coordinate 440,205 of JBAIZZ010000350.1, read as the reverse complement.
ATGTGTGGTACTAATGCAAACGTGGGGTTCGTCCTTAATACTTACTGCGAAAAATAACAATATCGCAACTTTTGTGCAGTCGCGGGCGCAGTCACGTGCTCCGTCGCCATCGCCGCCCGCGTCACCGGGCTCGGAACGCGCGAGCTCGCCGCGGGACGCGCGCGAGTCGCGGCGCACGCACCTGCACGCTGAGCAGAAGCGCCGCTACAACATCAAGAACGGGTTCGACACGCTGCAGGCGCTCATACCGCACCTCAACGCCAACCCCGCCGCCAAGGTAACAGCTCATAGTAAGAGTCTACTACGTCCAAATAATTGAGTGCCGATTGAATATAACAAATATTGAGTACATTAAATGTTCAAAATATTTAAATATTCATATTGATTCAGACTTTTGTGACGCACTGACACGGCGACTAACTGTAAATGCGACGGTTGTGGGTTCAATTCCCACTCGAGGGAATGAATAATTTTCATTTCTTTACTCTGGTATAAAGACAAATAAAGAGTACAGTCCCGCCACAAAACTATCAATTTTCCAAAATTTAAGCAGTATATATTCAAAATGTTTATATTAACACATTTGCTTAATATTGTATATTTACCGTTCAGATAAGCAAAGCTGCGATGTTACAAAAAGGGGCGGAGTATATCAAGCAGTTGAAATCAGAGAGGAACCAGATAAGAGAAGAAATGGAAAGTTTGCGCCAGCAAATAGAATGCTTAAATAATTCTATTTCGTAAGTTTACACACACACCTTGAAAACTAGATACTTATTTTATTGATAAAGCCTTTAAGGATATTTTGGTATCGATATAAGCGATGATAAGCCACCGGTTAATTTTATTTATTTAAGGAGTAAGTCTGAAATACTTGAAAGCAGACGTATTTGGCGCCCAAAATGAAATAATTTAAAACAGAGTTGACATTATATGTTTTTTTGTTTTTAATGATGTGGGCACGGACCATCCGAATCCTCGCCTTCCTATTCCTTTGTTCAAGTCTAATCTGCCTGTATATTTTCATGTTGTTGTAATATTACGGGGTTCCGGGATCCGCCGCCCAGACAATAATCAGCTGCCAAGCTTGTCAAAGATGGCATACCCGTTCAGATGAGGCTCACTATAATAATTGTATAAATATATTGGCATTGATTGCAGCAACTGCCATTCGCTGCTGCCGGCGACGGGCGCGCCGGTGTCGCGCGGGCGGGCGGGCCGCCTGCGCGAGCTGTTCGACGCGCACGTGGCGGCGCGCACCGCCGCCAACTGGAAGTACTGGCTCGTATCCTTTTGTGTCAATGGATGAATGGATATTGTAGTTTGAATAAAAGCCATTTCACGCTTTTTTAGACTACCGGATGGTAGATCAGGCAGAGGAAATTTAGTGTTAAATAACATCGTTCTCTCAATTTTTGAGATATTGTGTGTCCGCCACTTAGGCGGAAATTAACGTTGCGGTGCCTCAATGGGAAAACCTAAATGCGATAATATGCTTTATATAATATTTTTTATTTTATTATTGAATTAATTTTATCAAATTTTATTTAATAAACACCTGGTAGAACTATTTGTTTTTAAACTTAGAAATACGCATTCGAATATATTGTGATGGAGGAATGCGAATTCACAACCGACGCAAACTAGAGAAAAGAAAGGAGTAGTAAGTTTATAGTAAGTACTAATTATATTGAACTGTTTAACAAGAAAGTAGATTTCCTTAAAGCGTGTCAGTTTAGCGAGGTGAGCGCGGCGCTGGTGGAGTCCTTCAGCGCGTGCGCCTCGTGCAGCAGCGCAGCCGACCTCGTGCGCACCACGCTGCTGTGGGCCGAGCAGCACTGCTCGCTCGTTGAGATGCGACCTGGTATACTTCATTCTTTGCATTTTTTGTTTAGCTTTATGCCGTATTTCCAATACAGCAAGGAAGGCAGAAGCACCATAGTGTTAAGATACTCCGTTTCTCACGTCCCACCCAGTATTTGAAATATTGCGTATTAAGTGGCCTGAGTGTGTCAGACAGCCTCGACTTGACTCAACTCCTTAACGGATTAATCGCGTATATTTTAGTATTATACATTTTTAGAAACATATATACTTTATGTGATACTACATAGTCTACGAAAAATGTATATTATAGTACTAAAATATTCGCCAATAATCAAGTTACAGATTAAAATATATAAAAATGGCGAAAATCAATTCTCAGTTAATATAAATGTAATATCATGGAGAGGGTGGATGGGCTAATGTCAGTTTTTTTTGCGATGTGAAATGAAAAAAGTTATATTTTGATGTGAAAATATTTTTTATATAAATATTGTAGTAATTTCCAATATAAATTGTTCAAATGTTTGTTTGTGTTTCGTCAGCCGTCCTAAACTCCCTGCGTGGGCTGTGCACGAAGACGGACATCCTGACGAGCCCGGAGCGGCTGCCGGAAGAGGCGCGCGCGGCCGCCGTCGCCGCCGTCGTCAAGCGCGAGCCTTCGTAACCCGCGGGACCTACTTAGGGCTGCTTCGGAGAACGCCTTCTATGCGGATAACTTAAATAGGCCACTTGGGATATTACTCGACGAAAATCTTATCGCTCGATTTTTTCCTTCCAACGCCTATGACATCCGGATTAGCTCATCTCCAAGTACCAGCTTTTGCAGAAGATTAAGGCTGGAACAACACTTACTTAATACTTTTACACTCTGAGATCGGACGAGGAACTGATCGTGACCGCACTATAGTGAGGACCCACCCTTCGGAACCCCCCTGAGGACTCACCGCACCAATTCGCAAGTAAAACGCGTCAACTGAATAAGCCCTTAAAGACTGCGGCAATTTTTTCCCGTTAATATAATAATACCTATCATGAAAAAATTACATCTTGGGTATTTGTTACAAAAAGTCGAAGATTTACTTCGACTTTGCACTGCTGCTCTTGTCGGAATGATTTGACGTCAGTTTTTGAACTTTTTAATTAGCGGGTTCACATTTGGAGCTGAGCAGGATTGGAATATCCTAACAATATATTTTTATAATCGTGTCCTATCTAAATTGTTCATAATAATGTTGATATTGAAATCGAAATTCATCATTTTGAAGGGCTGAAAGAGAAGAACATTGACTAAAATAAACTACAATAACCAATGTTAATAAAATACTTTTAAAGCTTAAGCAGCTGAATTTGATATATTATAAAATATTTAAAGTTCAAAAATTTGAATTGGACGTCTAACAGACTGGATTTGTGTACCCAACAACAAACTACACTAAATGACAGATAGATTTTGGTAATCGTTAAAGATATGTTTTGATTAACGTGACGCTAATAAATATCAAAAGATATTATTAAAATTATTAAAGAAGACTCAGAATAACGTAACATCTTAGTTTTGATGAAATTTGCAATGTAAATTTACATATAACGTTCTTTTTACTCGCGTTTCCATTAAAAATTGACAACACGGTCTTTATTTCTGCCACTCAATATTTTGCATACTTGCAATGTCTCGAAAATTGGGTGAAAAGTGGGCAACTGCTGTATTATGTGGTAAGAAGCGTGAAGTTTTGTTTGTTTTGTTGACACATTATGAAATATGTTCAATCATTAAACTCAATAAGATTGCATTAATTCTTAATGTATTGGTGCATTTTTATAAAATGTTATGTTTATATATCTAGAAGACACACAGAAGTAATATTATTATAATAAAGGAATCTATTTACAACAATGTGTGCATATAATAATATTATTTAGTGTGGCTTAAGAATAAGAAGTGTTGTCTTTACGGTAAAATTTGCATTTAAAATAATAAAATTCATGCGATAAAATGCAGGTCAGCTATTTTAAATATAAAAAAGATTCCTTATTGCACAAAAGAAAACGTCAATAATACTATTTCGTCAATAATAATACTATTGACAAAGTGTTTTATTACTTTCAATCATTAAATTAATAAAACACTTTAGCTAATTTATAATGTTATTTCTCCCTTCTTGGCATATACTTGTTTGTGATTAAATTAATAATAATGAGTGCAATTTTCATCGTAAAGGGGTAAGCTATATAGCTAGTTAACACCGAAAAAACACTGCATTTACTTAAGTTTGTCTCAATTGATAAACAAGGTCGTAGTGAAGTGACGCAGGGGCGCAGTGTTTGACATCAGCGCGACACTCGGGGGAAGGATTTTTTTCTTTTCTTTGTTCTGGTAACAACATAATGCACTGCATTGAATTCTGCCATTCAACACGTAATGTCTCGAAAATTGGGCGGAATGTGGGGCACACTCTATCTTAACACTAAGTTCCCTGTCTACGTCGCTATGCAACGTTATATATTCAATGTACATGTTATATAATAAATCAATTGTACTAAGGCAGTGTTGGTCAGTGTTGCCCTTTCTAAAAAATGTTAACATATCAGAAATATCACTTCTAGAATATTTTTTGTATATATATCGAGTAATATTTATTGATGTTACATTGATATTTTGATTACAATATTTTGATTTATATTGATTACAATTTTATATAATTTATAAATGAGTCAAACATATTGTTGTTCAATGTATATATATATATGCACACATGTGTATTACTTCATGATTACAGTAAGTAATTGTATGTGTTACACGTGTGAGGTGTTTGTGTAGGAAAAAATTCTGTATACTTTATGATAAGATCCCTACTTGTACCTAAAGTGCAGTAAACAATACTCAGTAAGTAAAAGAAATATCGTTTGTGCAATCTATTGGTGTTCACTTTCCGCTTATTACGCACAAAATTATGTCATTCGTCATTCATTTAGCACATTTGCGCGTGGTGGTACATATGAGCCAAATATGCTTGTTCATTGTTCAATGTAAGTTGTAAATGTGCGGCAACCAATCTATTGTAAGTTTTATATGTGTAAGTAACTCGGTGGCTTAAAATTGTGCCTTAAATTTATATTACCTATATACAATGATACCAAGAATATATTGATAACTCCACCATTACACGTGAATCACCAATGTAGTAATTAAGGAAAAAAAAAATACAGAATTTATTAATAAGTCGATGTCGAGGTCGGCGGTAAGGCGAGATGTAATTAAGAGTTACTGTAAGTATATTTACGCGAGTACTTTAAAAGTGAATATTTTTATATGGTTTGTGTTGTTACACAAATATTTTTATATAAACTGTATAAATCGGTGCCAACGTAAATATTGTTGTAATTTGTTATGTAGTAATATAATTTAATGATGAATCGTTGACTCTGGCAGCGCGGCCAGGCAGTGAGCTTTAACGAGTTAGTTGCAGTTGTTATTCTATTGGAAATACAGTTTGGAATGATATTGTAATTGTTTTATTTGTTTATTTATTCAACAAATGTCAGTCATCGTTTAAATTACATTTACATTCACAAGAAAAAATTGTGTCGCAATCATATACATAAATTATTATTTTGGTGAAATAGATTTCTGAAGAACACGTTCATGTCATTCTTGACTAAAATTTTATTGTGCTAGATACAAATATGTTAATATATGTGTTATTAGCTATAAATGCTAAATAAATCTATTTAAACGTTTGTCAAAATTAATCCACGTCAATTTTACTGTTACTACTACTTGTAAATAAAAGTGGCAAAAATCTATAATAGTTATTGCTTTTGTGAACTTTTGGATTATATGTTCTTGTAAGAAATGTCAGAAAGTCGTATCAAATATATATGTATAAATACAGAATATCTCGTCAGTCCTGCACATTTCAGTGTGCTCTATGATAATATTCATGCAATGTTTGCCTTCACAGTCAAATCAGTCATATTACAATAAAGCGCGTATCGAATATCTTTATAAGTACAATGTTAAATTATTCTAATAAAAGATTGTTATACAAATGTCGAAATGATACGAATGATTTCTTAAGTGTTCAGAGGTGCCTCTGACGCATGTTCGCAGCGGCGAGGGCGCAGGAGAGGCGCGAGGCGGGCGCGTTCAACAGGGCGTCGAGGTCTCCGCGCTCCGCCACCGCGCCGTCCTCCAGGACGATGACACTGTCGTAGCCACGCACAGACGACACTCGATGCTGAACAATATTATTGCACTGATTAACTTCGGCTTCTTCAATAGAATGAGTATGGAATATAAATTTTGAATTTGACATATATTATTATTAAAAATAGCGAACATAATATTGGTCGGCAAATAGTAATAAAATGCTTACAGCGACTGTGACAATAGTGGTGTTGGGAGCCACAGCGGAGAAAGCCTGCAGCAGCGCGCGCTCGGCGGAGGCGTCGAGCGCCGCGCCGGGCTCGTCCAGCAACAGCGCCGCCGCGAACTGCGCGTGCAGAGCCGCGCGTGCCGCGCACACCCGCGCTCCGCGCCCCCCGCCCCACTCCCCGCACCACCCGCTCACGCTGCACTCTACACACACAGGCACACACTGTACTCTCATTGCACATTACTGTTGAATAGCTAGCTGACGTCAGCATGCATTTTATATTACCAAAATCAAGTAGAGTATAACCATAAATAGGGTTGAACACAACCCTAGCGACTAGCGTTTGTATGTATATGATATTAATAGCGCATGCGCATATTAATTAAAAAATATACTAATTTAAGATTTCGTGGCACAGGGCCACAGTGTGATTGTAAAATCGGCTCGTTGTGGCTTCGATCCCCACTTGAAGAGTCGAGGCAAGGCGCGGCGTTGTGTTCCGCCGCTAAACACGCAATGTCTCCATAATTTGGCCGAAGGAACGGAGTGACTTAACACTGGGTTCCCTCTTCCTCCCTCTCCATCCCAGCTGTGTGCGGGATACAGCGTGAAGCTGTTTTTTTTTTAAATATCGATAAAATTATGTTACCTAAACCAGCTGATTGAGCAGTCACATAGTCATACAATCCTACAGCACGAAGACATCGTAAGATTTCGTCGTCGGTATGTACAGCGAGAGGATCGAGATTTTCTCGTAGTGTTCCCGAAAACATGAAAGCTTGTTGTGGCAGAACAACCACTCGATGTCGCAAAGCGCGCAGCGGCACGTGCGCGATGTGTTCGCCGTCAACTAGCAAGCGGCCCTTGTGAACATAAGTTGCTCCAACGCAACTCAAGAGCAACGTTGATTTCCCGCTTCCACTCCGCCCGCAAATAGCGACCTATATCGAACATCGACCAATAAATACGACCACTTGAAATTTCAATAAAATTGAACAGGGTGTGTACCTTTGTTATTTGTAATACGAACTTTTTGACCAGATTTAATAGTAAAGTTTATGTTCTTGAGCACTGGTGCTGCATTTTCCTGATGTTGTATGCTTACATCTTGAAATTCTATTTTTCCATTTCTTTGCCAGTCCCTGGGAATCGGACCTGTAAAGTTATATAAGTAACAATTTAAAAGCTATATATATATATATAATATTAACATATTAAGTATATATTTAATTTTACCATCAATTTCTAACTAAATTAATAAAATAATCCTATAAATATTCTTACAATCTTCTTTGTAATCTTCTTGCGGTATATTAGTATTGTGTAGTACTCGCTGCAGAGCAGAGAGTTGCAAGTCTAAATCAGCGCGGCACTTGGCCAGGTGCGCCAGGTACACCGGCAGCAGCAGCGAGTAGGCGCCCGCCAGCCCCGCCAGCGCGCCGCCGCCGCCCCATAGCGCCGCTGCGAGCGACACGCACACACTCGCTGCACCCACCATGTCCTAGCAACAAATTACTTTAATATAAAAAAAGATATACAAATAATGTTATATAAAAAAACCTTGTGAATTTTTTTTAATACTGTGTACTAATAATATTCGTGTTAATGGTTCTAGTAGATACTTTAAAACTAAGAACAGCAATGTTAACCTACATAGATTAAGACCACCTGGTCTTGACCTAGTAGTGGACGTGCAGATGTAGATGGTGAGTGGAAAGATTTAGATGAAACTGTACAGTTATATAGTTGATACATCAGAAACAGACATAGGCTTAGGATGTATATCTATTACAATAAGTTTAAGCGAACAATAAGTTTTAACGAAGTCGCTTGTGACCCGTTAGAATGAAATAAGCTTAAAAATGTAAGCAAAAATACGTGTGTACAGGCTTATAATACATTTAATAATTTTAATAACTGGAAAAAAATTACCAATGTCAAACTCAACCATCGATTCGCAGAATTGAGCAGCAAAAGTGTATAATGGTTGTCATCCAGACGGTGGCAGAAAGCGCTAAGCATCTGTGCGCGCAAACGGCCGGCGCGTACCGTCGCCGCGCCCGCCAGCGTCTGCGCCGCCAGCGACACCGCGCGCGCCGCGCTCTCCGCTTCCATGTGTTGAAGCTCTCTGCGACACAATTTATATTTTTAAGGTTAAGGTACTTTTTAAAGGAAAAAGGAACCCTTATAAGATCACACTGTTGTCCATCTGTCTGTCAAGACCCTTTATCTCAAGAACGCTTGGAGATATCGAGTTGAAATTTAAATCATATACTCAGATTAGCGTATTGCAACGTATGCAGAAAAAAGTGAATTTCTATATTTGTTAAGAAAAAAGAAATGACCGTTTATGTTCACGAGTGAAATTCGAACCCACAGCCTGTCGCATTTACAGTCATATTCTTATGCTCAGAGAGTCCTCAATATTATAGTTTTCTTATTTTATTTGTTGCCTTGCTATGAGTTGCAATAAAAACATGTCAAGTTAAGTAAACAATGTTAAGTAAATTTTATGCAGTTAATTATAAATATAATAATATTTGCATTTTATTCCTACCTAGCATTGCGTAGATATATCGATTGCAGAAGAATATATGCAACGATAACTGGTATCATCGCGAGGAGCGTCCACGGTGAAGCGACTACGTTGACAACTACGGCAGCGATGCACAGGAAACCCAACTGAGCCCATCTGTTTATAGCCGTCGGTAGCTTCTGTAATGGTTGTCAATTATATGAATTATAAAATTCAGGAGGCATTGCGTGTTGAGTGCGAAACTAAACGCCGCGCTTTGCCTCGATACCAGAGCGAAATGTAATAATATAAATTGAAATAAATATTTCATTTACTCGACTCAAACCCACAATTAGTCGTGTTTACAGTCACACTTTGTGCCTGGCCTCTTTGAGAAAAAATTACCTTATCAATAACTAATGTGTCAGAAGAAAACCGGTGTAGTGTGTCCCCAGCTGCGCGTATGTTGTGATGGTCGATTGGTGCATGCAAAGTAGCGTGGAGTAAGCGTTCATGTAAAAATCTTCTTGAAAACGAGCCTGCGCAAGCGCATGCAGCTTGTGCACAACCTGCCACGCACAGACCGCCAGCACTCCATAGAGCGTACGCGCGTAACATGCCCCATATCTGTAATTTATAATATCATGGACAGTTTAAAACATCAATATTAAAAGTGTAACATTTAAGTGTTATATTATAAGTGTAGTGTATAATGAAAGAATAGTTGTTATTTTCAATGTTGAGATTAAAGTCAAACTTTCCATCTTTTCTGAAATTTATAAAATTGGTCCATGCAGACCGGGTTTAGAAGTCTGCATTTTAAGTAGGTATAACAAAATGAACATAAAAAGAAAGATATTTTTATTAAATTATATAAAATTCTGAATTTGTCAAAAAATGTAAAGTTTACATTAATTTGTGACCTGTTCATAGGAGAGAGGTTGTTGTGAGGTTTTTGTGGCTAGAAGCGACAGCCAATAATCAGCAGTGAGAGTGATGGCTTGCGTTGCGCCTGCGCACACCAGGTAGACGACGCCCCACCAACCGCAGCCGCGTGAATACGCGCACCACATTGTAAACTAAGCAAGTACACTTCATATTACATTATATTTAAACATAATAAACCTGAAACAGGAGTCACTTTTTTCTGTATATTTTGTATATTTTATATATAACGGAAACAATATTACAAGAGTGTTTATATCTATAATAATAATATTATTATTAATATGCTTGTACAGAGGTTGATCATAAAGTCCACACATACAAAGTTGTGGTAGGGAACTAATACTTATAATAATAGAAAGATATATGTATATATCTCTATTTTTTAGTAATTATTATACAATGTTAATATAAAATGTAAATGTCTGTTTATATCTCTTGTATATTTGTAAAATAAGCTTAACGCTGTATCGGAGTGTTCCCTCCGTTTCCCACTTTCCACCGAATTTTTCTGCGGAAAGTGTCTTGTTTATTTGTAGTTTAAAATAAAAAGTAACATAAATAAGTTTTTATAAAAACTTTCAAGTGAGTCTCACAAATGCCCTAACATGTTGCCGCCAATAATTTTCTAACTGGATAGTATCAAAATAATTCCATATTGCTACCGAAGCCAGTACGATTGTACGTACAGACAAACAACACAAAACCTAACTGACATCATAATTATAATACGCGAAACAACAACATACTGCGACTATTTCTTATTTTGATGATTGATATACGTTACATATCAGTACTTTTAAAGGATTAAATAAAGTTGGAAAAGAGAATATTGATGAATGTAGCATAATAAATTCTTTTACTTTTACTCTCTGCCTTTTTTGTCACTGGAGTATCACATATTACTTAAGAAATTAAGTTTTTAACCCAAGAATTGTATTTATTGGAGACGAAGAGAGATTTTCTAAAATAGAGTCAACCAAGCTTAAAATGAGAAGTGATATCCAATGACGAACATACCTATAGATGTATAATTAAAGGTACAGACCACGATTTCATAGAAATCTGTAATTACCCTACATGTATACATGTAATTACCTCGCTCAAAACAGGTTCTGTAACTTCTTTATTAGCAGCAGTCAGGAAGTTGGAATCTGGCGCAGCGGATGTGTCGATGCCATTTGAAGTTATTGAGGTGAATGTCGCATCGGGCGCCGATTCAATTACAACTCCTTAGAACAAATTTCAAACAACTATCATTACATTTGAAATTTTATTTTTTTCTCATTATCTTGAAATAGTGACATAAGATTATTTTTTGTTAGAAATAGCATTACGTTAAATATTTTTATTATTTACACTTAATAATTTTTGAACATAAAGAAATTATTCGAAATAATCTAATGATGATTTAAATTTGTATCGATATGAAGCATATATTTTTTAATCACAATCTTAGCTCACCATTCGTCTGTATGTCATTAGACGTTTCAGAATTTACGCTTAACAGGCGTTGTAGTGTTCTATCAGTCCATCTGTAAGGGCAAAAATGTACTATTTCAGAATGTTCAACCTACATAGTATTTATATATATATGTATATTATACCTCTATATATGTATATTACAATAATCAATACCTAGACAAAGTCCGACATCGTCGTCCACTTAATATACGCCGCAGTAAACTTGCTTCACGCTGCAGCATTTCATTTGTGGCGTCTGCGCTAACTGCTCGTCTTACTTCTCGAGACCACCTTGTTTATAATAAAACGAGAATATAATTTTCTTGCATGATCATTTTTGGAACCTCAACCTGAGTCGGAATTCTCACAAAGTCCTTTTCAACATCTTCTCCCAAAATATATTTCACAGAAGTGACACCGATAACACTTGCTTTTAATTTAAGTATTCAATTCCTTATAAGTATCTAAATTTATTAATAATTTTGAGAAAACTTATGAAACTTTACTTATATTAACTTATAAAAATATCTTTAAATGAATTCTACACTTCCACATAAAAAATCTCGGATTTGTTTAGAAAATGGAGAACACAGTGTCTTAATACTGTCTGGGTCTTTTTGTCAAGAATAATAACTGGCCCCCGCAACCCGAGACGTGGCACCTCCGACTCGTACACGACAAGTGAACTATTGTTTGGTTAACGGACACTCTCCTACTTACTTTAGACGTTGTACCAAGGAAGGCGGAGAAGAAACCTGACGTGAAAATGAAAGACCCACTTGTTTTGCTTTCCGTCGCCAAGTGCCAGCTGTACACATGGGCACCTCTGTCAATAGGTGAGCTCCGATCACTTCGTTTATCTAAAAAAAAAATGACCAGTTATCCTAATTATAAGTCCCATCTTAATTATAAGTAATATTTTTATTGGGTCATCATGTACTGACCAATTGTTCAAAATGACAATAAATATTTTTTTCGCACTACAAACGTTAAACGCACCAAAGTGTCATCAGACATCTGCCTATCAAATTCTTTGCGGCTAATAGTTCGAAGTAGTTCTAGACGTTCTCTCGTACTGCCCCCAGGAGGGCCTGCACCAGTGCGTCCAGCTGTTGCTCGTGCTTGCGCCGCCAGCTGTGCCCATTCGCCGATCACACCGTTGCACACTTTATTTAAACGGCCAACACCGCTTACACGGCCTTCTTCCATTGCTATTACCTAATTAAACATAATATTAGGTGAACTAAAACTAAATAAAATTTACGTAGTTAAAATTTGCTACGCTTAAATTAAAACATATATAAACAAGATATATTTTACCATATCAGCGTAGTGTATTAATTCCAATCTATTAGTAGCTAATAGAACTGTTCGTCCAGAGCGGACGGCAGGCAACAGTGCCTTTGTGACGACGTGCTCAGCTAAGATGACGTCCAGAGCACCGAACGGCTCATCCAACACAATTAATCTTGCTCGAGAATACAGTGCCCGCGCTATACACAAACGCACTCGTTGCCCTCCAGACAACGGTGTCCCATTATTTCCTAAAAAAGTATTGTCGCCATCTAAAGATGGCGATTTGTTTACAAACAACGCAAACGCAAAAAATATCTTATTTTATATTTATTATTTCATTATATTATATAGTAATAATATTTAGAGCGTCGAGGCGCATCAGCACATTATGAAAAATTGCAACTGTTTAACGCGCTATCTCGTGAAATTGGCGACAAATGAGGAACGGAGAGTCTTTGACACTAGGTCTGCAGCTGAAAAAAGTATAAATAACCTGGTAAAATCTGCAAGTCCGGTCGCAAACCCGTAGCACGTAACACTCTTGCATATTTTTGAGGGCACCACGTACCGCCCATTACTATATTATCTTTTATTGTACCTTGCAGTAACCAAGGGGGTTGACCACAATACCACATTTGGCAATGTCTGAAAAACGGAATTTGTGTAATTTTAAATGTTTGTTTTTCATTATCCATGATTTATATTTGTTATATAAGTAGTACTTTTTGAAAATACCTGCTAATAGTTACATCTCCTTTTTCATTATACATTTCTCCAATTATAGCTGAAAGCAGAGAAGACTTACCGGATCCAGAAGCTCCAACCACCATTATTAATTTGCCTAAAAATAATTCATCATTAAAAATAAAGTATCTATTGGCTTTTATGTATAATAAAATAAAATCAGGTCACGCTTTATCCCGCACAGGTCAGGCATAGGGAACATAGTGTTATGACACTCACTCACACACACACACAGTGGCAGAACTCAACGCCGCGCTGTGCCTCGGCACAAAAGCGAAAAAATGGAAGTATTCATTTAAATAAATATTTCCTTTCCTCCAGTGAGGATCGAACCCACAACGCGTTTACAGTCACACTTTGTGCCCCTGCGCCACAACTGGCCCCAATATATTATGTAATATTTATATTAATAATATTAATCAGAGGTCAAATAAAAAAACATAGAAATGGCACTCAGTGGAAATGGGTGTATAAATAAGGAAGGCCGGGTCGCTCATGTCTACCCCAGAAATTTTAACCCGAGAAATTCTATTAACAAAAAAATGGCCTAGAAAAATTTAAAAAATATATCTTTGCACAGACATACTCCGATAATACCTTGGGCTTAATAATATGTTCGTGACGTATTATTTTCAAAAAGACAAATAAGCAATTCCAAATCTATTGTAAATTAAATGAAATGGGTCCCGTTTCTCTAATATGCTCTTTTACTTATTCAGAGGTTTACATACAAAGATATAATTTTCTTTTTAATTCTTACCGACTGGTATGTCCAAATCATCGATTTCTAACCAAAAATTTTGAAAGTCTTTCAGTTTCCACGAATAAGCAGTATTTTTCAACGTTATCAAATGTTGCTCTTGATTTCTGTGATCAGACATCTTGCAGTTGTCATCAAACAGTTTATCTTCACTGTCTATACCGACCTCATCGTATTCTGCAAGTGGATTGTCGTCAGGGCTGAGATCAACAAGAACTGTCTCATTTTGCTTATTTGATATTCTTATAAATTTTTTATCTCTATTAGTGCAATTGTAGGATTCTGGAAGTTCCAGGAAATCCTTTATTCGTTTTGTGCTGACCTAAAAAAATTCTTTTATTTACTGGTAGTTTCACGTTAACAGAAGACAAATAACAATTAAAAATAACGTAGATTATATCACGAGCTTACCATCGCTTGGATGAACATAAGTATGGTCACTGGTAAAATTAAGAATGGAACCGTCAATTGATTAAATAGTGCAAGTCCAGCAAAAACATTGACAGCGTTTAAACTTATCGTACTGTTGCCAAAATAATAGTGCAAAACAAAAGTTACGACAGCGACCAATATTGACGAAACATGTGTCGTAAAATCTGACAAAGGAAAAAAATTACACGAAATAAGTAGCCATTAGAATGATAATTATATTATAGATAAGATATTTATGCGGTGCATATAATACTTACTTAAAATTCCCCAGTATGCAGAGTCTTTATTTAACATTTTTAATTCGACTTCCCTTAATTGCAATATTTTTTCGTTAAATAAGTCCTCCCATACGTACAGTTTTATGACATTAAATCCTTCTAAGATTTCGGATATTTTTGATATTCTATGATCAGTACATTTGGAAATGTCTCGTGAGTTGTCGGAAATCTTTTTGCCGATATAGAGTTGTAAAGGGGTTATAATCCAGAAACAAATAATTGTGCCCATGATGGCAGTCATACCTAATGTGGTATAGAGTAAATATAATATAAAAATTACCTGTAATAAACAAAAGAATATTATATATTTTTTTGAATTCTTACAATAATACGATATACCTAACATATTGTGAAATAGTTACTTTAATTGGTATGGCCCATGCATAATGAAAGATCCAAATACACGACATAACATTATAAGTATCTTGTGATACTAAATTCGTGAGTAGGCCTGACTGAATATTAGCTTCACCTTCGTGTTTCATCAGCAGAGACTCCTCACTCGAGTCCGAGTCCGCAGACCACAGCGACAATCTTGTACATTTGTCGTAAATTGTGCTCTGAAAACAAAAGACAAAATTTTAAGCGAATATTAGGCGAATATTTATTTATTTCTTTTTCAAGTATGTCGATATAGAATTAATTTTGAAATAACTAACTTGCAACGCCATTTTTAGCCGAGTACCTTCCACTGTGACCAGGTGAGTAGAGTTTTGTGACAATAAAGCTTGAATAACGAGCGCTAGCGCTACAATCACGAGCATTGCGTTACCATTCGATAGTAATTCTTGAATTGTCACTTCTGATTTAAAATCTTTGTTCTGAATTGGATCATTTACAAACTGTATTATAATGGCTAGCCCCAGGGCGGGCACGACGCTCATTAAATCACTACAAAGTTTCAATATGCCTGCAATATAAAAATTAGGCCAAACCATGCGCATGTAGGTCTGCCATAAGCTAAGCGCATTTTCATTATTAAACACAACCTGAAATACAAAGAGAATCTTTCAAAATAGAAATTAAAAACGAAATATGTAGGCGTCCATTTCTATTGTTTACCTTGAGTTTATCAAAATATGTACAAGCATGTTCGCTTTCCGGTATATCACCTAACTCATCTTTCTCTAGTGGCGACCAAAAACCTTTATACAACATTGGATTTAACCAAAAAAAAGTTATTTTTGAATAAAAATGTGTTTGATTATATTTATATAAAGTCTTGTCAGTGTCTCCTGAGCTTTTCGGCCAACTTTGAGGACGATGCGCGACCTGTTGCAATATAAGATATATAATATTTATCTTAGACTAGATCCAATGTTTTTGTGTACACGTATGCATTGCAGACTTAAAACATTTAATTACAAAAATATTTAATATATAGATAAATATATTAATATGGTATTTATGTAAATGTGTTTTATTAACAAGCATGAAATATAAAGAAAGATAGAAAAAAGTACACGGTTTTATAATTATATTAATAATAACTTCGATGACCACTAGAAATTTTAACATTTAAATCATTATCTACTAATTTTACTTACTTCATCATAAAAGCATAGACAGTCCACTATTGAAATAATGAACGCTAAAAACGATCCGGCTCCATGTATGTATATTTCTACGTGATCTGATGAAACACCGACGAGTACGAAATGGTAAACGATACTACCAGAAAGTGTTGCCGATGAAAGCCAATAGATTACTAGGTAAAGTATAGGGGCTGTCAATTGTCGGGACCACAGAGATACGTGCATGGCAGCTGCAGCAAGCCACGCTAAGGGCGCCATCAGGGCTGCCACCAGCCGCACAGTGTTCGCGGGGCGCAGGGATGCGGCAGCTGCACCACAGCACCATATTACTCCCAAAGCGAGGCTGGCTATCCCTCTCACATTCTGACCACGCCACCGGCCGCCATGCCTGAATCGAAACATATTACATAATATAATTGAAGTCATCGTGTTATAAAATAGGTATACCTTTGTACAATCATATAACATATACGAAGTATTAGCGTATGGTTATTTTAAAATGACACGCTTTTATATGTGGAGCTGTGACTGTAATAATATCTAAGAAACTTAATTTTTCCACTTTTACAATTTGACGTTAATCCGTTATAATATGGTATCATAGACGTGGTCTGGTGATGGAGCTAGGATCTGAATAGTAGAATTCTTCAGAGGTTACCAGTAAGCAATCGAGTTTATGGTCCTATGGGTAATAGCTCCGAGTACATTTCATATTAACTACTACCACTTGTTGTAGAATACCGTCTTCTTTAGTTTTTTTAAGTGTTATACAATGTTTTACATACTGCTGTAACGATTATATAATTTAATATTAATAACAATTGTGTTTAAGTACGCATTCCTGGAGAATATATCAATTCCAGGCGATATATTTGTATTTGAGTTCAAATCACGCTGTTGTATTCACATATGTTACGTGAAATATTTTAAATTACAATATATATTTTTTATTTCATTTCACACATTTATAAAATATGCATAACTAAATGTAACCTTCATTATATTGTACCTATATATATATTATAAATATTATAATATAATAATAAATATTAAATAAGAAATATTTTTGAAAGATTCTAACCAGCGACGACGACGTGATGAGCAGCAGCAGATGAGGGCTGTGGAGATGGCAGCACAGTAAAGGCCTAGCGTGTGTAGTGCTGCAGCCAGCGCGTGCACCTGACACGTGCCGTCGCCTTGCGCGCACACCGCCTCCATTTTCTTGTAGTTAATAAAATGTATATAGGTAGGTTTATATTGAATTCAGAAACTACACTACAAGCTTTTTGATGACAACTTTAATGTGAAGAATACTCAGAAAATCTTACTTTTGCGTGTAAATAGTTAATTAAAATATGTTTTTATATTGTTATTATAAATAATTAGTGCCTTCCCCTATGAACATCATGCCCTGTAATTTTCATTTACCTCCCTTTGCGAATGAAATTTGCAGCTAGTCGGCAAGCAGATCGCGTGGTCAAGAAACACATTTTGCCTTAAAGGAATGGGGAAATAAAAAAAAAATTAAATATAATTATTTTCCTGAGAGCACTAAATTCATAGCCACCGCACTAAAATTTGACATCAGATGTGCCAATCTGCAAAATCAAATATAGCATAGATTCTGGGTAGACTTTATAGGTATACAATGAAAGGAAGAGTTCATCTGTCCAATGGTTTCAAAAATGTGTGGGTTCAAACAAACAGGCAAAGAATTAAAAAGTTCTAGTTAGGTCGTAAATATATATGTACATACACTGTAATAAAACAGTAATAGATAATTAAGGACGCGTGCGGAGTCAGCTTAGCTGATAGAATCCGCAATGAAGAGTTACATAGAATGGCAGGTACTAGCGAGGATGTCACGGTGGGAATGAAGAAGAACGTACTTTTTTTTTTTTTTTTTTTTTTTTTTTTTTTTTTTTTTTTTTTTTTTTTATGGGAGAGGACAAGACAAACGAGCGTTCGGGTCACCTGATGGTAAGTGATCACCGCCGCCCACGACCCCATGCAACACCAGAGGAGCCACAGGTGCGTTGCCAGCCTTTAAGGTGGAGATGAAGGGCACCGGGGCCCGGCATTACCTAATGCGAAACGCAGTAGCAAGGGCCACTACTTCACGCCGGTTTAAGATGCCGGGGGTGGTATTAAATCCGGTCGAGTCTGCCCATGCGTGTTGCCATTACTGGCGACGTGACTCTACCACACGTACTTTAGTCGCCTCTTACGACACCGACAGTACCAGGGTGATCCTATTCTAAGCCGGGACCACACAGCTGACTTCACCAGAGCGAAGAAATGAAAACATAAATAAATATTTTCTTTCCTCGAGTGGGAATCGAACCCGCAACCAGTCGATTGTGCAGCACAATTTGTACCACTGCGCCACGACCAGCCTCAAAAACTTGGCTGGTTTGGGCACGTCGAACGAATGACTGATGAAAGAGTGGGAAAAATGATTTATGACAGCAAAGTGAGCGGTGAGAGAGGTGGGGGGAGACCTCGGGTGACCGAAAACATAGTATCGAAATACAGGATATACATATGTATGAAGAGGTTGATGACAGTGAATGAGGGGAACGACTCCACTAGGGATACGGCGTGAAGCTTGACTAATAAATAATTAAGTTTAAATATATATATATATATATATATGACTAAAGACTAAATAACTATATAATAATGTATTTTCTTGATTTTAGCTTATTAGCTTGTTAGATCATTGATGCGAATGACTCGTAAGTCGTAAGGTATACGAGACTAAAATATTTTATCTTTAATTTGATGACTAACCTTTAAGCGTAGCCTCTATATAAAAACAAATATAACTACTGTCATTTAAATAATAATATAATATAATAATAATAATAAAAAAATATGAAAATTAAATTCAAAAAATACTGCATTCCTATAGTTTATTAAGTATATCGTATTGGTACACCGTAGGGGTGTAACTATGTCACGCTCAATTGGCAGCACCGGCTGGTTATTCCCAACTCATTGGAATTTTGCGATTTCCGTTTGAACGTGTTAATTGTTTAATGAGGATGTATCAAAGAAAATGTGTAACCATTTTGAAAAATATCTACACTGTAATTATTCTATATTTTTAATTAATGTTAGAACCATATATATGATGATATAAAAGAAATCAAAATGATTTTTAATAGTAAGATGTAGCATGCAACAAATACTTGAATAATTACGAATGTATTGGTTAATATACATTTGCTATATTATTTTAATTTTGCTGCTTCAAGTAACAGGAAAAAATATTAAGTTGGTACATAAGCGAGAAAATAAAAGTAAAATAGAATGCGTTGGGAATGTCAATATCGAGAGTGAACGCAGAGCAGGTAGGTTTACCTTACACTACACTTGAACATTCATATTTTTGGAATCTTTCTCTTATTTACTAATCATGCCTTAATATTTCCTGTATTTTTAAATTTGATAATAAAATTTTTGTAAGCCTTTAAACAATTTGCATGTCAGTTGCAAAATTTTCTTAAAAAAATATGTAAATATGAGCTCGTATGAGACAGCCAGGAGAGAGCAGGCGGCAACCATACACCACTGATGAATCAGACCGAAAACAGTACAGAATTGGTTGCCTACATAGAAAGTGTAGATCTGTTGGTGATTTTATTATCTTACCTTATGCGTTTTACAAAATTATCAATATTATTCACTTGAATTTTAAGTTCACAAGAGCACACTTCGTTTTAAAGCCACCGGAATGGAATAGAATAAATTATAATAATGTTATTATAGTCCATTGTGTTTAAAATGATAGTTGGATTTAAATGCGTGAAGTAAGTACGTGTAATGTTTTGTATTCGTTGAACGATGCGCCACATACGCGACCACGCCGGCCTTCCGTACACACTCGCGAGTCACTCACTACTGAATAGTTGCCTCCAAGTCGCGACAGACCCCAGACGCTGCAGCCGACACTCGGTGCACTGCACTCATTTAATTAAAATATTGCAGTGCAGAGAACACACAGTCTAGTCTTATAAATACTTTCTCTGCAAATATACTTTACCTATTGTTTTCCATATATCAGAGAAGCCGAAGGTGGGCAGATGCGGGGCACCGGGGTACGAGGTCGCCGTGCAACCTACATTTGGCTTATCGTGTAGAGTATGCCCTCCTTTTCATTAACTAAGTTAGCTTGAACGTCTTTCTCACCATTTCGTTTAAAAAAAGAAACTATTTTATACAATTTATCATGTGTTTGAATTTTGAGAATTGTATCTATTGCTCAGTTATAGCGATTTATTGTTGCAATGAATGTTATACGAGTCAGTATGGCCGTTTGTTTACGTGTCACGAGTTCATTTGTTGTAGGTTGAGGTGGACGACATATTCTGACGGCAACAACCAAGTTTATATGTCAAGAAACACGTAATATACAATCTATATATTAAAGTTAAATTATTTACAAATCTGAGAATAATTTTAAGTACAAATATTATAAGAATATATACGATATACGTATAGATGTCGAGTGCGACTTGGAGTTCTTCTCCTGCAGGCAAAGTAATATGATCTGCTTATTACAACGATATTTGCTGTTTTGCTAAATCGACGGACTTTTGTTCTCTACCTAATGGCTGCTATTTTAAATATAATAATAAGTACAATTTTTATAATATAAAAGTTATGGATTTCTTATCAACGAGTAGGTATGACGAAAGAAGAACAAAAGGAAATCAAAAATTAGCTTCACGCTGTACTTCGCATATGGTAAGGAAGGCAGAGGGAACCTGATAAGACACTACGTTCCCTGCAAAGGGAAATCTGTGATGAAAATATGCGGTTATATATACGTGTACTTATTCTATGGATATAAAAACAAGAACTATTATATAATAACAATATTTTATTTCATAACATATATCTGTAAATAAATAATATAAATATATAATATCCGCATTATATTAAATATAATAATTTTTAATAATCTTATACAATATATTTATAATTCTACTTTAAAAACTCAAAAGTATAAAAGCCGTTCCTATGACTTAAAAATTAATATCCCAGCCGGAAGTTTCATCTGGAGGTAATTTGTCTTTGGGATATTTATCAAAGTTAGACAAATCGAGATCATTACCGACTGGCTGTATCAGTGGCGCCTTAAGCTTACCTTCCCTTAAGCCTTCCCAGTCAAAGCCCAGGAACCATCTGAAAGTTAATCAAAATTAAAAATAATTCATTTTACACATTTACAAAATATGAGTAGATATTACCATTGAAATGAAACATTGTTTTTATAATTATTTATATTAAGTTATATTTATTTTAATTAGCGTTACAATATAAAAAAAACACATATTTACTTTTGATTTTTGATATCAGCGATTCCATTCTTAAGATAGCCAAGTCGCTCGGCGGGCACTGCGCGGCAAAGCTTACGAATGATCATCTGCGCCGACTTGGGCACACGGGGGTGGAACGCGACCGCGTCGATGCCTCGCAGTATGAGGGTGTATGTCTTCATGTGGTCTCCGCCGGGAGCCCGGAACGGTGGCTTGCCCACTAGGAGCTCGTGCACGAAAACACCCAGTGCCCAGCAATCTACAGCACGATCGTGACCCTAAAAAGAAAATATTGTTGCTGGTAAAAAAATGTCCTAGTAATTTAAGCACGACTTATCGTATCTTATACATCGTATATACTTAACGATCTAGAGTAAGATTAAATAATATGGAATTATTAATATTGTCTATCCTTTGTAAGAAGGGTACAAACCTTGTTGAGAACAATTTCAGGTGCCACGTATTCAGGAGTGCCCGCGAATGTCCACGTTTTACTGTTTGCACTCAACCTTTTCGCAAATCCAAAATCAACCTGTAAGCCAAAGTAGAACATCTTATAATAAAGTAAAAATATGCGACCTATTTAATTCACAAAAATAGCATATGTTACTCACTAATTTAATATAACCTTGTTTGTCCAGCATAAGGTTTTCGGGTTTAAGATCTCTATAAATAATATCTTTCGAGTGTAAATATTGAAAAGCCTCGACCACACAAGCGGCCATAAAGCGCGCGATATTTTCTGGAAAATATCGTTGTTTTTGGAGTATTGTCCACACATCTCCACCCAACACAGGTTCCATCAGGAAGTAAATGTACTTGTTATCTTTGAACGTACTATATAGTCTGTAAATAAATAAAAAAAAATTGATATCCAACATTTTCCAAATTTCAATTATTTTTTTAAATGTTGTATTTAACTTCTATTTTTAAATTTTTATATTACCTGCAAATAAATCTACTATTGCAGATCATCATAATGTTTTTCTCATTAAAGGCATGTTCTTGTTGTTGTTGCTGTACCATGTCCACTTTCTTTAAGCATTTAAGGGCAAATGTAAGCGATGGGTTTCGCTTGTACTGCACCAGCTCCACGCGCCCGAATCCACCGACTCCCATGGTACCAACTATTTCTAGATCCTTTAACTCCACGAATTGGTATTCTAAATAAATTAGCAAATTATTATAAATATGGTAGTTTCATAATTATCGTACTGCTACGTTATAATTTCTGTGTTATACTTGTAATGAGCTCGTATGAGAGCGAATATTAGGCGAATATATTTGCTTTGTTTATACATAAAAAAAACCAAAAAGATTGGAAATTGGTCAATAAGTTATCGCACTATTTCTACAATTTAGAATACAGTAGTCCAGTAGTTTATTGACAAATAAAAACATGAATTTCAAATACGAGACGCAAATTATATTACAGTTGATGTGTAAAATGTGAGTAGTTAAAGATAAATGGCATAATTGATCATTCTAATTTCTCTTATCGTTGCTCAGCCACATAGATAAATGCAAATACATCAATCAGTCATTTGTATTGTCTTTGACCTCACCGCTTTTAACAACCGAAGCTTTCTTGTGTTGTGAAGGCCGTGGATCTGAGTGTCTCACATTTTTCAGCTCTTCCAAATTACCCAACAACTCTGTAAATGGTCTACAAAATAAAGATAATAATTTTAAATTTAATTGATATTTTTTTTTTATTTTTAAAGTGTTAAATCACATTTGGGAAAGAAAGAGAATTTTTAGAAAACGTAAAAAAGTCCAGGTGCGGTCAAATTTTAATACCTTTTTCTAAAAACTTTGGAGGTATTCTAAAAATTGTTATATTAGAATAAAAAGATTTAAGAGAAAACGGGACATAATATTTAAATAAACTTACCCACGTTCCAATGTTAAGCATTCGACGCCTGGAGGCAAAGCTGTCACAGTTGCAAGACGTCTATCTTCGTGAAGTAGTGCCTGTTCTCCGAAGTAATCTCCCCTCCGAAGAGCACCAACACGCCTATCTTCGCCATCTTCCTCACGTTTCGTTACCACCACTGTACCGCCACGGATTAGATAAAATTTATCACCACGGTCACCTTGTCGCACTACGGCCGTACCTGCAGAGAAGAACTCCTGCCAACGCAAGAAGAACTTCATTTTTACAGTTCTACGTTAAAGTTTTCATGAATCTGTTTTGTTTCAAGTTATTATTCCCAAGGCTACGAACTAATCGATTTAATGTATTTGGATCGCGGCCATATCAACAATTATTACTTACAATAATTTATAGATCTTTAATTAATATTAATGTAATATTCTAGGTACTATTCTACTCTCTACAAGTAGATAGCACCATAATATGGCGTTTTTAATATTTTTTTTATGGTAATGGACACGGCAAACGAGCATTCGACCACGGCAAACGACCCCATGTGACACCAGAGAAGCCACAGGTGCGTTGCCGGCCTTTAAGATGGAGTTGGGGTTAAGCGCCGGAAACCGGTATTAACTAATGCGAAACGCAGTGGCAAAAGCCACTACTTCACGCCGGTTTTAAATGCCGGAGGTGGTATTAATCCGGTCGAGTCTGCCCATCCGTGTTGCCATTACTGGCGACGTGACTCTACCACACGTACATTAGTCGCCTCTTACGACACCAACAGTACCAGGGTGATCCTATTCCAGGCCGGGATCAGACAGCCATATAGTTATTTTTATGTAATTTACCCTTTTTAAAAAGTCAGCAATTTTAGTCAATTCAATAGGATGAATTCCTTGCAATAGAGGTACAGAAGATAAAAATCGTATGTTATCCTCTTGCTCTTGGCGACCACTGCGCACCATTATTTTTTGAAACACACGTCTCTCTAAAGTCCATACTTTTGCCTCTGTTATACCTGAAACCATACAAAAATGTTAAACTCTTCTAAGTACTGACTGCTAGAGATTCAATTTTTTACGATATTAAGACATTACAAAATACTTACACCTGATAGAAGCAAATCTCTTTGCTTTATATAAAATAGCTAGTTCCCCGAAAGCTTCACCAGGACCAAAATTCTTAACAACTTGGCCTCCTTTTAATACTTCAAATTTGCCATATGCAGAAACGTACAAGTGGCTTCCACTTTCTCCTTCACGAATCATCAAGCTACCGGCAGGAAATTGTTGGGGAACCACAGCCTCTACTACCGCACTAAGACGTTCCTCGTCCATAATATTTTTCAAAAAATCATTAGCCATTATCGCCTTTTTGATCTGTTCAGCGGACCTGATATTGAAAAAAAATATATAAACTTAACAAACGGAGTTATAGCAGTCTATTTTTTATCTAATAGTTGATAAAACCCTATGTTTGTGATCTTGATGCGTTAATGGGTATTGATAGAGTTCCTTTTATTTGTATGAGCATGACTAAAGATAAGAATGACAATATTGTTTTTATTTCCAATTTATAAGTATTAAGTCATAGCTAGATATCATATTTTAAATTAAATTACTTACATTTGATCTTTCTCAAATTTTTCATAATTCAAGTCTGTAGGAAATCTTCCCGCGTCAAATGGAGCATGTGGTGCGATGATGCCCCGCTTTCGGCGAGCACGCTTCTCAGGATCAGTTTGAACTAAGTCAGAAATTGTTTTACGGCCGGCGCTGCTTTTCCGTTCATCTCGGTATTCGGAGTACGAATCCCTAAGGTCGTTAAAACTTCCAGAGGATTTTTCACTTTCAATACTCATGTAACTGGACTTTTTACTAGAACCTGAAGAGTCGACTGGAAGAGTGACACTCTTTTTGAAATGTGAAACATTTCCATTGACAGGTCTACTTTCGAATCTTGCAACATCTGGAGTAAATTCGGGCAGTCTCTAGAATGATGAAAAGAATTATAAAATTATATTATATAGATAAAAAAGATAAATCAGATTCACGATGTATCTCGCATACAGCAGGGTACCTAGTGTTTAGACACTCCATTCTCCACTTTCCCCCTTTATTATTTAATTATTCTAGACATTGCGTGTTAAGTCATGGAGCAAAGTAAAAAAGAAGGATTGTTCCAGTTTATGCTCCTACTAGGAAAATTTTGTAACTATCAATTTGCAAACCAGTCGAAGTATATAATGTAATAAACAAAATCTTAAACATGTATTCCTTAAATTTCTTTGAATATAAAAAAACTGTTACTATTTGGCTGCGAAGTCTAGATTATGACTCTATGAAAACATTAATGCAACATTGAACTTACACCACACGCACAACATTCACACACACGTGCATATATGCACAGAGACACACACACACACACACGCGCGCGCTCACATAACACCCGCACACCACTCACAGACCTACAACCACATGTACACTTTTCTTTCTATTTATTTATTTTTATTGGTTTTCTTTCTCTCTTTTTATTTTTGTATCGTATAGATATAATACATTTTATTTGTTATTGTTTTCATACAAATTATAAAGTGCTATGGAAGAGCGGGGCCTCCTGTTACAAGTACTAGAATCATACAAGTTACTAGGTTGGTCTTATTACTCTATATAGTTAAATAATATGTGGAATTGAAATAAATATATTTTAATTATTTTTTTTTATAATTTTATTTTGTTACGTCAACTGAGCATGGTCAGTCACACCCTTGTGCCCCTCCGCCACGGCGATGAATATTACTTACTAAAGAGAAGATATATTATATTTTTCTTTCTACAAATTAAAATGATCATATCCAAGAGTTTTTAAAATGTGGTATGAGTTGGATATGAGTAATGAAAGAAAGATAAATGATAGATAGATAGATAGTTAGTTAGTGAAGTGAAAAAGGGGAAGATCTCGGATATTCATCGAGAACATCGATATGAATATCGATACAATTTACATTACAGTATAATTTACCATATTTTGAGGTACGAAATCCTAAAAATAGATATTAGATATCCATTTTTAATAATAATAACTTGAACATAACAATTTCTTCCCTTAAAATGTATAATATATGTTTTTGCTTTGTACCGCTTAATCGTTTAACTGTATCATCTACATATATGACAATATGTACCATAATTATAACAAATTATCACTTTCAACATATGTATGTACGCAGTTTTTGGAGAGAATGAAGATGTATATGAAAATACATTGTTGAAAATTTACAAATAATAAAAGACCTCAAAAATTGTTCTTGACTAAATATAGAATTAATCGCGCTAAATGAAATCGGTTTGTTATTTGAATGATGAACATAATACAGATACAATCAATACAAATATGTTATCTTTTCTAACATCTCAATAATCGTTTCGGCTGATTACGTTATATATGATTACGAATTGCTTTGATCTTTACCTTTTCATGCTGTTGCGTAACACAATATGAGTGGAAAACATTTTTTTAAATTATTTAATTTATTTAAAATAACACTACAATTTTTTTTATGGGAGAGGACAAGGCAAATGAGCGTTCGGGTCACCTGATGGTAAGTGATCACCGCCGCCCACGACCCCATGCAACACCAGAGGAGCTACAGGTGCGTTGCCGGCCTTCAAGGTAGAGGATGTTGGACGCCGGGGCCCGGCATCACCTAATGCGAAACGCAGTGGCAAGAAGAGCCACTACTTCACGCCGGGAGCCTTTTAAATGCCGGGAGCGGTATTAATCCGGTCGAGTCTGCCCATGCGTGTTGCCATTACTGGCGGCGGGACTCTACCACACGTACTTTAGTCGCCCCTTACGACAGCGACAGTACCAGGGTGATCCTATTCTAAGCCAGGCCCACACGGCTGAAAATATACCTGTTCAAGATATCCATACCAAAGTTGTCGTGCGTACTGAGAGGTCAAAAGTGAATTTAGTTACCTGGTACAAACTTCTTGACGTCCATATTATAGAAATAATATATTATTGTTATTTTTATCTGGTTGTTTTGTTTTGACGCAAAATTACTGGACGGATTTTGATTAAACTTTATGTTATATAGCTACTAGTCCTCGGCAGTAATCTCTATCTTAAAGATTTGTGAAGAATAAGCCGCTGATTGTAGATATTCTTCCATAACCTCTAACGGTTGCGTTGTACTTACTTTCTGGCAAATTCTGGAGGCATTGCGTGTTGGGTGGCAGAACTCAACGCCGCGCTTCGCATCAATACCAGAGCAAAGAATTAATGAAAAATATTCAATTAATTGAATATTTAATTTCCTTGAATGGGGATCGAACCCACAACCCTTCGAATGTGCAGTTACAATTTTTTTTTTCATTATTCTTTATAATAGCTAGAATTGCTCTGATGTTTTGTGATGAAAACACAACCAATAATAAATAAGAATATACAGGATGTTATGTATTTAGTATTGATAAATTACCAAATAGAAAAAGTTCTGAATGGGAATCTTCCCCTACTGGCTACGTTTATTAAAAATGTGACGTACAATTTTTAAAGATAACAATTTTAATACATATATATCCCCCACACATGAGCCAACCATCACTAGTTTTGTTCAGTCCTTGGGTTGGTACCGAAGACTATTATATAATACTGTAATACTTACAAAATGACAAAAAATTTAATCATTATATTTTTGCTACTGGTCTTCTATAAAGATCCCTAGAAACATATCTTTTTTATTTTACCATGTATTTACGAAATTGACCTCTACGATAGTTTCATTATTTTCTCTCAGCTTCAGCAGACAAAGGGATCAGTGTTAAGCCACTCCGTTTCCCACTTAACCCAATTTCTAGGGCTAGCCTGTTGAGTGGCGGAACTCAACGCCGCGTTTTTTCATTGGTACCAGTGCATAGAAATGAAAAAAATATAAATAATAATTCATTCTCTCGTGTGGTAATCGAATCCACAATCTTCGCGTTAGTCATACCCTCAAGCAATTGCGCCACGACAGCTTTGAGTAGTAATAGTTTTTTATGATATAATATATAACTCACTCTCATCACCGATATAGTAATACTGATGAAAAATAAGAATGTATAAATCACTACTCATTGTTCTTAGAAATACCTACCTACAACTGGCTTAAGTAGCGTGAAGGTATATATATTATTATCGTTATACTTTATAAAAGATAAATTGTAAATGTTATTTATTAGAAATTATTGTAATTTCATATCATTAAAGTGATATTTTTAAACATTTTCTAATCGGTAGATACTGAAAAAAAAAGAAACATTAACTACGTTGCACTACATTCTTTTTGAATATTAATTGGTTTCTTTGTGCACAGCTAAGCGCTTGCAATTCTTTGCAAAAATCGATTGCTAATACTTACGACGATAGTCGGTCTGCGATTGTCAGAATCGGTGCGACGAACTGGGGTTGCGAGGTTGAACCCACCCCTGGACGCCCACTTGAATGGCGGACACAACACCATTTTGAAGCGTCACACTGTCACTGTAGGTAAGGCACACACATGATACAGTAGACGCAGGTGGCGCGACGCGAAGTAGTCGCGTTGCAAACTAAGACTGCTCGATCGGCGCATACGCAGCCCTTATCGCATTGTCAGATTATCTTTGCCTTACCGATTGTTTTAATTATTCCGCACTAAATGATGAATTCTATTTATTATCAAAGAACCTTGTAATGTTATCATTCTCCACAAATCAAAACTCCACAAACTATAATGAAGCTTATATCTATCAGACTGTGATGATGCTACCAGTAATTAATATTTTGTTTATTTATATTTTAATTATACTCCAATACCATGTAGGATATATGATATATTTATTATATGTATTTACTGTTAGGTACGGGGTTACGCAAAAAATAAATAAAACAAATAAAATAAATTCATACTATAATTTATTAATAACGTAAATGAGTACACAATGCCAAAGGCTTAAATGATTCATTTCATTCAACATTTCTCTTTTTGAAAAAAAAAAAAAATATATTTACAATAGAAGAGAAAATCAGCTCTGCAATCAATGATAAAATTGTCACACGAAAAATCTATTCATTTGTTTATCACAAATCGCATGAGAAAAGATCGCTGTGCACTCGGCTCGGTCGACGACGTCGGACGACGGCCACGTCTGAGCTTCCGTGCTAATCCGTGCTAGATCAAAATGTGCATCGACTCTACAAAACGTGCCGGAACGGAACGGAAGACATCCATTAGTCATAACAAACGTAGGTATTTATTTAGGTATATTAAAAAACCGTTTAAAACATGAACATTATACGTACAACATAGAGATACGGAAATTGAGCACGATAATTAGTATCTAAATGATGGTCCTACGCGGGCCGGGCTCCTCGAGTTTAACAACTGGCCGTATGCGCGCGCGCGGTCTGAGTAGTAAGTGCAATTGACGAACAAGTGATACTTATTAAGTCGCTAGCTATATTAACAACAACAGCGGCCAAGTCGCCGATAACAGTATGTACAGCGCGGCCTCGGTTTGTGCACAGCGGTATCGAATGAACGGATCCGATTTGATTCCATTCAACATCTCTTAAAAACGAGAAACAATTGTTGATACAAAATACATAATATTATCCTTAATTTAACGATTATTATTATATATTTATAATACATTGATCTTGATGATTTCTTTTCAAAACCTTATTGTAGCACACTAACCATTTTGTCAGATATGTCATTTAAATTCAGATTTTTCTCCAAGTAACAACGATTTTTGGCTTAGATTATAATATATCTAAAATCTTAATAAATCATTTCGTACGCTTCGATCAACGTTTTGTAATTTGATTGAGTGATTTCATAAAAAATAGTAAACATAAAACAAAAAATCAATAAGATTTAGAGAGATAAAAAGAGATCGAGTACGCGTGGCGAACTTTTAACGCGAACAGAGAAAGAAGACCAGAGAGCGTTTTTAAGCCTAATCATATTTCTTTTGTTTCCTTAGATTCGGTCCGCGTCAATAGTGCGCGACGCGTACGCCGCTTGTATAATCATATTTCTAAATAATCGAATAATCACAAGCTTTGTGACACAGTTGATTAACAATATTATAAAAATCATAATCAATCGTATAGAAATCACGTGTACTTCAGTTTATGTACTTAGGTACGAGCTCGTATAATATAAAAATAAAAAGTAAATACAAATCAAACTAACGCTATAAAATTACAATTCTAAGTTACACATTCACACATGAGTATTTAGCGATAAAGCAGTGTATTTATTGTTCAAAGCTGCGACTTGATTACACTAACGTATTATAATAAATTTAATCTATAACATAAAGCCAGTGGCACTAGGTGAGTGAAGTGCCATCGTGGTCGGCGTTCAAAATATATGACACAAAAAAAAACTTAAGTTTAACAATCAGATATACGAAACTGTACTTCGCAACTATCACATAATAATAATAATAACCAGTGGGGGCGATGCGAGCACCTTTGAACCTACACCATTGTGCGCGAAAAGACTAGAAATTCTATAGAGTCGACATATACGTCAGAGGTGTCTCGGAGACGCCTTCGTCTCTAACGCTATTGTGAGGGTAATTAAAGCTAATGCAAACGGCACCACGCATCTTATCAATTGACAACGGCATCACGTAGACTCCCTTCGCGGACACAATATAATCAAACAGCGACCTTACTGAGTGGGACATTGGGACGAGTGCTAACTTGCGTCAGATCTGCGATGTACTCGATTACGTAACAGGATTAAGAAAACGATATAGAAAAGCTAAATAATCTAAAATCTTATGTGGTGTTGATACGTATAACTAGTAGATTTTCTAAGTTTTTCTAACTGAAAGACTATTAAATCTAATGAGAAGATGAATGACGCGCGACAGCTCCGCTAAATTATGAATCGATGGGTATTTGTGCTTTGGTATAAACGTTGAGCGAATTTATAGATGTTAACAATATTTTACAATCCTAATGCAAAGGTTAGATCTAAAATTACGATTTCTAAGGGTTTGGACCCGTACGCATATTTTTTTTTTCAGTAAAATGAATGTATATCAGACAGCACTGTAAATTGGATACAGTAGAAAAAATATTAAAACATAATTACGAGGAGAAATCTCAGTGATATGTAAGAAGAACTCCGCGGAGCGCTCTTTTACTTAAACGCTACATCTAAAGCATCCTTCTACCTCCCGGTAAAATTAGATATTACCACAGACAGGAGATAAACCATTGCGGCTTCCAAAAACAAACAAGAAGCGAAGTGTACAGCACGACTGAAATATACGCTTATTTGTAGAGCGCCGCTCGCACGTAGCGCTCTGGCATCGCTACGATATCTGTGTAACTTGGCGCAGATTTGGCAGATGGCGCTACGAGCCGAACGACGCTCGATTAGACCTACAATTACGCTACCTTCGGAAAACATACGTGTAAATAACAACCGAGTAAATGGCACCGCTATCTAATCGCACCACGTTGTAAATATTAATAAAATATACTACAAAACGGCTAGCTACACACCGAACGTATCCTCGCGAATACAAACGATCTACGATGTAGGATAGGTATAAGTATAAAATACAGATTAAATAAAAAACACAGTATCAAAAATAACATTTCACGGTTAAAACAAACACAGGGACAGCACACCTTTCTCTTATATAATTCTAGCACGAGTATGAAAAATTTAAAAAACTTCATTTTATTTCTTTAAAAACTTGTTGCGTACTGTGAAGCGTACAACTTGACAATGATCGACCAAACTATAATTATGTTTCAAAACGAATAAAACGTGCTCGACTTTATTATTTACAGTTCACATGATATGCAAGTGCAAAGCTCACTAATATGTTCTATTGTCAACGGTACGGTACGTAAATATATCATACAGATATCTAAAGAGCAAATGCACCCCGTTAGCGGCCAGCACTTGTATATGCATTATGCATCTCTCACATAATTTACAATACCGTTGGACTTAAACTATTTCCGTTAGAAATTTTAATGACTTTGGTATTCATAAGTTCCCGGCAGTCCGACGCCGGTCTCGCCGGCCGCCGGCCGCCGGCCACCGCTAAACTGATACTATATATAATTATGTTTGTACGTTTACAAAGAGAGTTCATTGTCATGTTACGTAAAGATGACGAAGGTAGTTTCATATTCGAGTAATAGTATCCTACTTTGTTCCACTGGCTTAGTATGGCGCGAATCTGTTGTATCCGCTTCTGTATACAGCCGTCTGAAATGACAATAACAACGTTATAATACAATGCAATATTTTACTTTATCGCAAACAATATTTAACAATAATAGTGCATACCCCGTATCCTGTCACTGGCCCGATACCGTGTCCCAGGTATGGATCTGCATACTCCCTCCCGTATCTGTATTCAGTAAATCATTTATTAGGCACTCAAACGTTTATCATCCGTTCATAGAGAGCAACGAGGGATCTAGTCAATAGATTGAAGGTATGCGTAGTACTCACGTGGCGGCGAGGGGCGTGAGCGCGGTGGGCGCGGGCGCGGCGCTGACGGCGGCGGCGGCGGCGCGCGCGGCTGCACCGTAGTTAGCGGCCGCCGCCGCCGCCGCCGCGTGCTGCGCTGTCGTCAGCGGCGACTTCAGCAGGGGCGCAGCCGCCGCCGCCGCTGCCGCCGCCGCCTGCAACGTCGTTTGTTCATGTGACGCGATCAATTGCTACGAGGGACCGACAAAAACGAACATCATTATACATATTGTACTAGCTATGCTTTTACATACTTTTATTTAATTTTCCAATAATAGAATATAGATATTATATATGTGGTTGATTCAAGCAACTATGCTTAAACGTTGCTATTTTGTGCTTGAAGGAATGCAGAATATTGTGCAATTTACAATCATTTAATAATTTCAAATGTATTCTATACGGTGTGCCAATCGAGAAATTATTAGAATTTACAATTAAAATACTTAGATACTTATATCACTTGTATAATATTATTATAATTCTCATATAAAAAACAATGAGCTCACAAAGGTTTAAAAATGAAGGAAAAGTTAAATAATTTAGATTTTAGTAAGCGGCAATGATTGAACATATATTTTAAATGAAACACTATTCAAAATTAAAAACAAATTCTAAATGAATGCCTTACCACGTTGCGCCTCCGACGTATGAATATAGAATGTTTTATAATATGTGATAATCGAAAGCTATAAATATTAATTAAATTTGCCAAGAAAGCAAGAGTTTGCCAAGAAATCAAAAACAATATAGATTTTTTTTGTGTACATTATTTACATTATTACCATGCAACGTTCTCGTACAACATACCTACTGATTGAAATCTTCGAAAGGCATGCAATATACAATTGATGAGACACAATACTGGCTCGCGACACAAACTACCAAAGTGACCGAGTGTCAACACACTATGACTAAATACTGAGTGAACGTTAGTAAACACAAATGAGAAGGAGGTTCGAGCATTGTGGTACCATCCACCACAGCGCAGCACCCACAACAGACAAGGATCAACTGAACAAAGCAAACGCCCTCCCGGCCTCAGCGTCTCGCCCTCCGTCGCGCGCTGCCGCCCGGCGCTGCGCACGCGCTGTGTAACAGTAACGAGCAACCAAAACCCCAGCACTCACTCCACAATGATTATAAAACCGTACTAGCGTGGTGGAACATGAATTAGGAAGCAATAGAAAACAGACATATTCATATAGTCGCGCTGTTACCTCTGCTGCGGGCTTCGCCGCCTGCAACAACACACGGACGGTCACCTCTCACCACTTGGCTTAAATTGTACTTCATTCATTATACTATACACATCATTTTATATATAATTAAATTATTAATATAGATGATACACGACATTTTATACAAAACAGTTTGTAGAGCATTTAATTACCTGAAGTCTGTAGTTAGAGTCAGCCGTAGCAGCTGCAGCTAAGAACGGGTCGTAATACACACTGTGAATTAAAAAATTACACAATCAAACAGATTATTGAGATCGTATTGTATAAATCTTTTTCTTGAATATGCTGTCTTGGAAAATAAACCTAAATGCGAATAATAAATTATATGTATATTTCTTTATATAATAAAGAATTTTTTTTTCAGCTTCACGCTGTATCCCGCACACAGCAGGATAGGCCGGAAGGAAGCTCAGTGTTTTATCCGTTCCCTACTTTCTGCCTAATTCTCGAAGCATTGCGTGTTGAGTGGCAGCACTCAACGCCGCGTTTTGCCTCGACAACAGAGCGAAGAAAATGGAAATATAAACGTAAAGAACTATTTCACTTCCTCCAGTGGGAATCGAACCCACAACCGTCGCAATACAATCATACCCTTGTGCCACTGCTCCATGATGGCCTAATAAAGAAAAAAACTGAATGTATGTATCACTTACAGATTTATTGGTCGTCCCCATAACCTATTAATTCTAAAACTATAATATTAAAAAGCATAAAAATGTTTAGTGCAGAAGAATGGTTCCAATGTTAAAAAAAAAAGAGAGAAGAAACTAAAGTAATACTCGTACACTACTTCATACAAAGCGACGATAAGTATTATTATATTATTTCACTATATACATCATGTACTGTGAGCTATATTAATTAACATTGCTCCATGCAATGGTCTGTACCGTTAGGTCTAATGGGCCAAGCAAAATATACAATATTTGTAAACTTTTTTTTATATAATGTTGAACTTGTCCTATTAGCAAGTTTACAATACAACAGTAACATTCTTACCGCACTAAACACTAAATGCGACAGTGGGCTATATTTTACATGGGATTAATACTATTAAATATACTAGATGCCAATGAATCAATATTTAAATTAATTTTAATCAAAGCTAATTTGCATTAAAGCTATGACAGTTGAAGTTGTTATATACAAACAAACTAATCATACCAAATGTGGGAAGTGGACGTGGTAGGATGTGGTAGGATGTGGTACATTATTTAATGGTAATGGTTTATTGGGATGTTTTCTAGGCACACTCTTCGCGACCTGAACAATTTTTCAAATTAATGTATTTTATTAGTATAAGTTATCGTGTAATTGGAATTGAGTATAGATTTACATTTGAAACTTTTATATAGCGTAGGGACAATGCAACGTTCCTAACCATTTTTTAATCATAAAATTTTGGAACATTTTGACACAGGAAACAAATGGAAGTGCGTTGTCGCATCGGGGTTAGAGTGTGAGGGTGTGAGGGGGTGAGTACTCACGGTGCATATGCGTGCAACGGCGATGCGTACGCGGTGGCGCGGGGCAGCACGGCGGGTTGGAGGGGGTGGGGGTGCGCGGGGGCGGGGGACAGGCGCGGCGAGCGGCCGCGCAGCACGCCCGCGCCGCGGATCGCCGGACCTACATGCAACACACACAGATACGGGCATGCGGGGGTGCGGGGCGGGTGCGGGGTGCGCGGTGCGGTTACCTGCGTCGCTGTGCGGCGCGCGGCGCCAGCACGAGCGGAGGCGCGGGCGTGGCCGCCGGCGCCGCGCCCAGCCACGGCCACGTCACGCCGGACACCCGCAGCCCTGCGCACACATCGCGCCTCTACACACTGACTACCACTGACGGGCCGGCCTAGCCCTATTGGCTCGTATATTCAATCCAAATATCCAACCACTACTGCGTTATATCGGTGTTAACCCTTATGTTGTGCTTATCTTTCAATTAACGCATGTGTGACAACCATGGTAAAAATGTATAATAAAACATTTCTTGTTTTGACTTACATCAATGTA
Source organism: Heliconius aoede (assembly GCA_037355905.1). Lineage (NCBI taxonomy): Eukaryota > Metazoa > Arthropoda > Insecta > Lepidoptera > Nymphalidae > Heliconius > Heliconius aoede. The sequence continues at coordinate 404,027 of JBAIZZ010000350.1, read as the reverse complement.
ACCTTCTTGATAGTAACTATTGCAATGTAATACGATAACTGATCTACATAAAAATCTATTTTATTTTTGTTTGTCAAACGTCATTGTCATATTTTTCAGTTAATATAATTATAGACGTTAAGAAACACATAAAATCGGTCCCAATTTAGAATACACACTGCGCTTCACTCTTGTATTAGATGCAGATCCAAAAATGCGAATTCGTTATTTTTCAGTCATTAATCACAAATAAATAAATAAATAAAACTATATTACTAAATACTATTTTACTATAAACATTTCAATTAACTAGTATAACTGTATGTTTTATTCACACCGAGTGTACCGAGAGGCGAGGCCATGCCACATTACAGCACTTTGGTCATGTCACGGAAGAAAATCG
>JBAIZZ010000350.1:392975-403635 GCA_037355905.1 Heliconius aoede | reverse complement strand
TTTTTTTTAATTTGAAAAGTGTCTTAATCGAGTGTTAAGATGCCTTAGATTCAATAAAATATATTCAGCATTTTGTAGATTATCAGTTGTTTGTTTACTTAGACCTCTTTGTGTGGGGGGTTTTAAATAATCATAGATTTTATTCCTGGCAACATCATTATCTAAAGAGCATTCACCTACTAGCATTCAACGGATCTAGGCAACATGTAACAATGTACATTAACATGGACAACACCAATGTGTACAAGCCAGCACTCTCACCCAGAGTGGGAACTGATCCGTTTCTAGACAGAATATCTGGATGGGTTAAAAGAGAAAATCCTAAGATGCATTATATTATTACATATATAAATATATTGGATATTATCATAACTTTGTGTAAAATTGTGTTTTAAATATCTATTGGTAGGAGTAAGTGCATCATTTATTAATATTTCTTTTTTACATTTTTTTTTTATTATAACAAACAAAAAAGTAATGATGCTTACCGTTTGGAACTGCTGGTGGTTTCTTTGTCTGCACTCTTGCTGTAGCGTTATTAACCTGATTGGGGAAGTTAAAAATATGTGAGATAAGTAATATTAAAATGTCGACTGCGAGCATCTCAAAAGCATAAAAAACGTTTCAAAATAATTTTAAGTGGCGTACTTGGGCTTTTAAACAGTATTGCTGCAGTTAATGAAATTTGAGTTTGAGGTTTCGAACCCACAATAAAATATATGTTCCATTAATGTTTTCGTTATCTATACATATTATAAAAATGTAACTGATCCCAGTCTGTACATGGAAGATATATGAGATAATATATTATTGGTTTTTTAATTATATGCCCATATTTTATAAATGTAATAGAAGTCAAAACAATATTTTTTTAATATTTTGTTTATTTGTTTGTCTGTGCGTTTGTGCACGCTATTTTCAGAAACGCAGTATGTCTCCAATATAATGTATAAAACATAACTTCTTTTTTATAAGGACAAAGAATATATTTCCATAATTCTGATATAGTGTAAAAATAAATGGATCAGAATTTTATACGCTCTGCGTCTTAGCCTCTGTATTGAATGAAACCAGTAACAACCAATATTTATAATTTATCCATATTATACTTTAGAGTGTGGTGTCTTTCTTACCTGAACGACATCGAGTGGTAGGGACCGTTCTACATTCTCTGTGAGACTCTCTCAATCGATCGGCATATTAAATGACCGTCTAGAGAGTAAAGGGATAAAATAAATAAGGTTTGTTTGTTGGATTAGATAAGGGCATACTTAGTGCTAATATGCGGGGCCGGGCCCGGCTCGGCACTAGCATGGCAGTAACTACAGAGCAGACGAGCGCAGGGCAGGTTGCTTTGGGCGGTGGGCGGTGGGCAGTGGGCGGTGGGCGTAGGAACGGGATGTTATAAGATACAGTGCTAAGGATGATATTCATTGAGTCATGCACACCTCTATCTTTCTGCCCTCAACCACGGTGCCGTGTAGACGCTCTCGTGCTCGCTCCGCATCACCACTATTTGCGAATGTTACAAAACCGAATCCCTGCATGCAAGACAGACAAATCATGCATTAAAAACAGCGTCGCTCAAAAAACAACGTGCAACAAAAATTAACATTTATGCATTTCATTTAAATATTCTAGTGAAAAATAATCGATAGGATATTGTTGTTGTTTTTATGTCGTTGGTAGTTTGAGCGTAGTCTAGCTGAATGGGTACACAGAAGCGTTTGGGATAACAATATAAATAAAGTGTTTATGCTCGACCTAGCAATTCAACTATTGGAAAGAGCTGTATCACTGTATATTGACAAATATCGTAAGGATTATTATAGAAACTAAAATGATAGAGACTACTCTTTTTAAAATTGCTATTTTTGTTTTAAATGGAGTGTTAGCTGCAATTTGATCTAAAAAGTCATCGCTCATGCAAGGGATCTACAATTTTCTACACCAGCTAGAAATATGATTAAAATTTAACAATGGCCTGTTTTATCAAATGTTGGCTATCGGTTCCCACTTGTCAGGCTTTTGCATGTAGCGCATGTATCTCTAACCTTTTCCCTTTAAAGTCTTTTTTATTGTTCAAAATTTAAAAAGTGTGCAATAACTGTACAGTGCTCAAAATATAGCATTTAAAAATGAAAGCCAGTATATAAATTTTATCCTCACATTATAAGTGGTGTATCATCACCAACTAAAATCTATGATTTTACAACAAACATATTTATTTTGATCTAATACTGTAAAATTAAAAAATATTCACTCGTGCTAAAGGTATGTCAAACTACTATCAATACACGGTGATAACCCATAGATTACAAAAAGCAGCTAGCACAGCACAGTACAGTACAGTAGGAGAGACGAGTCGTGAAAGTGACAAACATGTTGTTGATTACACGAGACACTTATAAAAGCATGACAGCTCTATTATTACAAATAAATTCACAGTGCACGAATTGAATATAACAATAAGAAGGGGCAGAGAGAAAGAGAAGTATTTGTCGAAAAGTGAAATAGAAGATAAAAATACTGAAAGGAAGCAAGGACTAGCACCCGTCCATTACCCAAGAGTCGCACGCACTATGTGGAAGCGTGACAAAATATAGAACAGCTATCGACACAGAACTCGATCCGCTGGGCGAGGAAGACGCTAATGACATTCCAGATAAGCGAAACTAATAAATACAATTGATGCATCATATTTGTTACTTCTAAGAAGTTTAACTTGCGTTAACGATTTATTAATACGGCATTTAGGTTCAGCGAAGTTGACATGCCCAAAACTAATTAATTATATTCCCTTGTTAGGAAGCGTATGATTTTAAAGTAATAAATATTACAATAGATTTGGCAGAAAGAAAAAAAAATAAAATAAAAAAAAAAAACAATCTAAACATCCTAGTAATATATTTTAGAAAATGTCGCCCGCCCAAACTGCATTCATGGTACCTACTCTTAATGTATTTTTAAAGATTTGGGTCAATTTGATAACAAGTAATAGAAAAAATGTAAAATATGATTAACAGTTTGGTCGGTTGTGTCAATATTATTAGTGATGAATAATAGAGCTGTCCTTTGAATACGATTTAGAAATCAGCTGTTATAGTGACGATGCATCATTCTCTAATAAGTAATACTGCATATCCCGATGTGAGGCATTGAAGAAAAAATAAATTCGGAGCAATTATCATAAGAGTAAAATAAGTTTTAGACATGAGCGAGCATGGACTACTTGTAGGGTCGGTCACCAAACTGACACAAGGAAAGCAGTAAACACGAAAAAGCGGTCAATCCAATCAATTATTGTAAAATTCTTGAAGAGTAACTCTTGCTATGTCTTACTTAATTACGGTAATTAAAAGTGAGTTGTTTTTTGAGAATCATATAAAAGTGGAAAAAAGTCTTGAGACGATTACTTTTAGACACAAATACACATGACTTACTTTACAAATAGTGCATATTGTAAAAACAAAAATACATTAATACATACATTAAACAAAAATGTAAAGCATAGAAAGTATGTCATAAGTACTTCAAATATATGTTTGAATTTCAGTCATTTTTAAAGAAATTATTACGATATGGTAATATACAATGCAATTAGAGATACTGCACCAAACATTAAAAACCAAGAATGTACTGTGATAGTTTTGTTTTAATCACGATAGTATAAAGTCTAAGCCCATCAGCCTATTAATTTTTTAATTTAAGCTATGATAAATAAAATTACTCTATTGATAATAAACAAATTTACATTATTATGTTTTTCAAAGAATATAATAAAATTTTAGTTTGGGCAGCACTTACAAATTTATTTTAAGATCCTCTCAAATTATTGCACATTGAATATTTTAAGTTAATGTAAAATTTAAAATTAAGCTAAATTAGATGGCAATAATTGTTGAGGATAATGTTGTCCATTACAGAATAATAAAATAAAAGTAAAAGAAAATTATTTTCTCATTTATATTATTCTCATTTATATATATTTACTTGTAAAATTAATTTATCTATCACGTTTTTCTGTAATGTACAAACCATCAGTTGGAGAAGCAATAAAATCATTGACATTTGTATTCTGTTCATTTAACAATAAGTGGTTTACTACTTCTCCCTTATAATATACATGTAATATATCAGCTATTGCTTCCGTGAAATCACTGAGGTGATTTCAGAAAGCAATTTTTATTTGAGGTTTTTATAGAAAAATGCTTACCTTGGAACCACGTTCGTTGAAGATAATTTCTACATCAAGTATTGTGCCATATTGCTGAAATGTAAAAGGTTTCTCATTAGTTCTAATACCTAAAAGACATCGCGACATGCAGTGCTAATAAAAAAAGTACGCACCCCAAACATATTTCTTAGGTCGGGATCTCTAAATCTGAAGGGGATGTTGGATACATGGAGGCGTTTGGGTTGTGAGGCTTGTGAGACAGGGACGAGGGTTTTATCAGGCGGTGCCGGGGGCGCAGCCCCAGCAGCGACGGCGGCGCTCACGGCCGCTGCTGCGGCGTGCGCTGCCGCTGCCTGCTGTGCCACCGCCGCAGCTACGCTTACTGGTGTGCTTTCTTCGTTAGATTCTCCTTCACTTTGCTGTCGAACAATTAGTAAAATATGTGTAAATTTATTGAATTCTTCATTAATAATAACCATTCTAACATATTTTTCAATTATAACTTTAACTACTATGACATAAAAGAAAATAAAATTATTTTGGAGATGAAGAATAGGCATTTAAAGAACCATGGAATCAAACAAAATGAAATCAATCTCAACTTCAAAAGTAGCACTATAAAAGGAAGGTGATGGAAGAATAAAAGTAAATGTTTAACAATAAAAATTTTGAATTGTTCAGTTTAAAAAATGTTTTATGTGTATTCGTCCGAAATTCTATATATTATATAAATAATGTCTCCAAAATAATTATGTGAAAACCATAATTAAATTTGTCAATGAAAGAGCTAAATATATTAAAAAATATTAGAGTGATTAGATTGTAAATTTAAAAATGTTCGGTCAAGAATACTTACAGAGTTATTGTTTTGGGTATCTATCGAATTCTGCGTGTGCGGCTGCGATGGAGGTTGAGGTGAAAAATTACTAGGTGGAAGTGGTGCTTGTGTTTGTGGGCCCTCACTTTTGACAAGTGAAGGCTGAGACTGCGCTGTAGGCCCGCTTTCAGCTTTGACACCTGTCAGGTCACCATTCGCGGCAAACTGCGCTGCAGCCGCCGCAGCCGCCGCCGCCGCAGGGAACGGGGTCGCCATCCCCGTGCCCACCATGTGCTGGGAAACATATATTCCAAATAAACGTAAGTATTTATTACATAGCATTCATGTCATACATTATTATTCCTAGTTATGTTTTTAATTTTAAACATTATTTATCATAAGTTGTTCCGATTGGTATTATTACAAAAAAAAATTTTTCAATCTCGACACCAATTTATTCAAAATATTTTAATTTCTTGACGTTCAAAATACTTTATACACCTAAGAAAAAACATCTTGCTTTTGTCCACAAATAAAAGTTCAAGAAAGAAAGTGACAGAATTACATTAAAACATACATACGAGTATAACTTAAATACATAAAATGATAACTTATGAATATGAAAATTATGCACGTATAAATTTTTAATATAAATATTTCACTCATGCTGAAATATTTTTGCCTCCGGGATACGATATAAACTAATTCTGTCGTAATAAATTAACCGCGCAGCTTATAGCCCACATTTCTGCGCTACGAATTGAAATATTGTCAAACAGAATTCGTGCCAACACATGACCGTTGTATTTTTTTTTATGGGAGAGAACAAGGCAAACGAGCGTTCGGGTTACTTGATGGTAAGTGATCACCTCCGCCCACGACTCCGTGTAACACCAGAGGAGCTACAGGTGCGTTGCGGGCCTTTAAGGTGGAGATGTAGAGCGCCAGGGCCCGGCAGAACCTAATACGAAACGCAGTGGCAAGAGCCACTGCTTCACGCCGGTTTATAAATGCCGGGGGTGGTATTAATCCGGTCGAGTCTGCCCAGGCTTGTTGCCATTACCGGCGACGTGACTGTATCACACGTTCTTTAGTCGCCTCTTACGACACCGACAGTACCAGGGTGATCCTATTCTGAGCCGGGATTGATATTTTATAACCTATAACATCAGACAATTATACTAGGGCACGCAAGCGGGGTTAGCCTCGCGATGCAGTCGAGGGCATTAAAGTTTAGAGTGAAAATCACACAATTAATCCGATTTCCGGTCCAGATTAAATTTTCCTCATTCTGTTTATTTGTGCAAAATTTCATAGATGTAACTCAAAAATAGACGAAGGATAGATTAACAAAGTTGATAAATTGAGTAGTAAAGATCTTCGCTTCGGTCAACTCAATGACTGACAGACAACAAACAGACGAAATTAGTGGACTTAAAATGTTGAAATTTAGTATGCAAGTCGGCCAGGGAGTGTAGGTGAGCCCTGTGGGTTTTTTAAAATTTCTACGGGAACGAAAAAAATTTAGGTTTTCAAACAAAGCTCTTAATCTATTCAATATAAGTATATTAAATATCCCGCATCTTATTATTAGAACCTCAAATAATGGCGAAGTGACGACTGATAAAGTGATTTAAAACTACATAATATTCAAAAGCTGTTTTATTATACAATTTTCACTTTTAATATTCTGTTATTACTTTCAAGTTTTCTTAAAATATATATATCGCTTCAAACAGTTTCGATTTACCGACATGAAAAGAGCACTCGCATAATATCAGGGTCAGCAGCGTATGGGACAAAAGGGTTGTGAACTGTGAAGCTGGCAACCTACCCGCGGACCTAAGTGGTGCCTTAGTTACCTATCTACAGTAGACTACCTTCTGTTACTAATACAAAACCCATTACCGCTTTATTTTATTGATCGAATAATAATAAAATAATAATATACCTTGATTACACTTTTTGCGAATACTTTTTATTACATTTATTTTTCTTTAATATACTGAATCCTCGTCGAATACAAAATTAAACCGAAATGTCAACCCTTATCCAACAAACCTAATTTGGACAACTGTAGGTTACCGTCATCGGTAATACATTTTAAAATCCCTTTTTTTTTTTCTAAATGAAGTTACGTTATATTTATCAAATTGCATATAATATCTAAGACGTTACATATCAAATATAAAAAAAATCGACCTTTTGAGCGCTATATGCTGATGTAGATACGTATATGATCAATTGTTCATAGACCGCTACTCGCAGACGCAGTACACAATCTATGTGCGGAAACGAGAAAATTAGGATGTGGTATATTGGCTACAATTGCCTACGCTCCTTTGAACACGTCTGAATCATACAAGCTACATCTACAGTGCACGAGTATAATATCTCTTTTAGATACACGGGTTGTGTGTTAATATTAGTATATCAATTTAAATGCCGATTTTTAAAAAATATATAATAATTATATAAAATTAAAATTTATTACAATATATAATAATAATGTATTTTAATAAACATTAATTTCATTAATTACTTTACGTAATAATTCTTTTTAAAAAAAAACCTTGTTTATACAATAATTTATAGTAATTATATAGAAAGAACGTGTATCCAAAAAGGTCTTTTCAGGTTAAAGGCTGTAGAATACAAAGGAAAAAGCAATAAAGCATCAAGAATACACTTTAAAATTAATGGCAAGAAATATAACAAACATTAAATCGAAATGTTTTGAATAGCCATGAAAAGCAAAATTTTACTCTTATTGTGTTTCATTTACAATAGGACGACATGGTAACGAAAAAAAGCTCATCATCAAAGCTCATTTTATAGGTTGGTTCAATTTAGGGTGTTGTATTGCTAACAGAGGGGGGGCTGGTATACCGTGTAACTTAATAAAATATTCTTAAATACATGAAAGAAATTTAATTAGAAGTTTCGCAAATAGACCTATAAACACTTTTACTTTTACTCTATACAAGCCTAATTAAATACAACGTTTACAAATAAGTTAGAGAGAAAAATTTAAATAATGACCTAAATCGCATTCGATGTAGGTACTATATATACCCGTAGGTATATATAGAATTCCATGGACACAGCTGCAAATTATATACGACACTAACTGAAGAGCCGCCGCTATACGACGAGACGAAGTGCTCTTGGGTCGTGAATTCTAATTGTTTCTCGTGATATGAAGTTATATACTTTTAGAAGACGTCTTCTACTAGTTTTTTTCTATTTATTTTAATAGAGTCAATGTACATTCAATAAATCAATATTTTTTTAAGTATTGTGTATGCGGAGATCCATGTATGTGTGTATTGTGTTTAAAAGCTGTCTTCCTTTGTTCAGATTCCTAATATGTCTATGGCATCATAGGTGTATCGTAACCCACTATATCCATATGTGAGTCTTGATTTTAGGTTTCTTCAAATATATTCGTGTAATTATTATTATTTTTTTTGTTTCGGGCCAAATTCTTTGTAAGCAATTTCTGGGCAACCACACTATTCTGGGATGGGCACGGGACCACCCGGTTTCCCCTCTTAATACACCCTTATATGGAATTTACTCCGTATAGGAAATTTCTAAGTAGCCTTTTGTAGCGATTTAATCAAAATAATACTTATTTTTGAACTGTTCCACAGAATATATTTTGACAAGATAAATAAGATTTAATTTGTACAGATCACACTATCACATGGCACAAGTAATGTTACCAATCATATAAACAAGACACCAGTGGAGGGATAAAAGTAACAAAAACCATTACACATGCGGCCTGCCATCGTTCACTCACATCCGGCACGCCGCGGCGGACATATAAACACACTGACTTTTTATAGAGCGCCTGGACGATTCCTGGAGTATTCAACCTATGGTCTGGCTTTTATTACTCAGTAAAGATATATATATATATATATATATATTTACCAATGGATATATGTATACAAATGGATAAATAAGGGCATTTATTTTCTCATTATATTCTCAAAAAGATTCTCAAAAAGAGAAGCCAGTTGTAACAGACCAAACTTAAACTATCGATGCTCATATTAGATATTTAAATATTATGGGTTTGTAAACTTTATATTTGCAAAAAAAAAATACAGATTTACTAGTTTAACAGAAAGTAATCTTTTATATTTTATATTATAAAGTTTGCCACTAAAATAAAATTCAGCCGAGTGTGAACACTTGCGCACAATTAGTAAATTATATTACGAGCAATTAAGCGTAATTGATCTTAACTGGACAAAATGCGTAAAGTAGGAACGACCACGTTTAAATATTTTACTCGTGCTTCAACTAGTACAAGTACTGCATTATTATATGGGGATTATAAGACTCAATATGGTTTTATTAAGCTCGTTTCAATATATTTTTCATTTCTTTTCAAATATATATATATATATATATAATGTTTTTTACAAGCTATATTAACACATTTTTAATAAAGCTAAATAGATGATATGAGAGAATAATTTGTATATTTTTATATACAAATGAGGCATAAAACTAGTCGTCGAGCGTAACTCTGTCCCCGTTCCCATAGGAATTTTTAGAAGAAGACCACACATATCAAACTTAATTTTTCTACGACGCGTAGTTTTGAATGTGCGCTGGCTTGTCAGTCATTCAGTAGTGAAATTTCGAGAACAGACAAAGAGCTTTTCTAAAGATTGCCTTCATATTTGCCAAGATTTAACCAATGTTATTTTATGATTTATTATAATATGATTTATTAATATTCAACAGGTTTGAGGGGCTCTACGTGACTGAGGCATTATTTACAGTGCTTAGCGATGCGCGCAGCCTCAACCTGGTGTCGACCACCCCTTGCTAGGTACTACTAAGTACATAAATGACTAAAGTGTTTTACTACCTATAGGTACATTAATATACCTATGAACTTAGAGGTTACGTTATATACTTCATTTAAACTTATGTATAGGGTTAAATATATTTTTCTATTCCACTATGATATGAATGGTATTTATAACACTTAACAAGCTATTGTACAACCAGAAATAAATTACAACTAGGCAGATGAATGAATGATAGGTAGGCAGAGGAAACCTAGTATTAAGACGCTTCCCGTTCCCCAATTTTCGCCGAATTCTGAAGACATTGCGTGTTGAGTGCGGAACTCAACGACGTGCTTTGCCTTGACACCAGAGCGAAGAAATGAAAATATACATAAATATTTCACTTCCTCGAGTGGGGATCGAACCCACAGCCAGTCGCGTTTACAGGCACACTTTATACCCCTGCGCCACAACTGGAGAAGATCACGTGTGGACACAATTGACAAACAAGTCGCCAGCAGCCCGCGTTGAATACCATATCCCTATTAACATGTGGCACGTTCACACAGTTGTAGTTCAGGATAAACTAATCTAATGACGTAAGGTTAATATGACGGTATGCGTTTGACAAAACTTAATTCGCTTCAATTATATAATAGCATAGCAAGTAACATATTTTTTTTTATTTTCGTCCACAATGTTCTAAAATATAAAAACCATGGAAGAGAGAAATATTCGGAATACTGATTGGAATTGACCTAAAAAAATGTCTAAATTTAATATCACTTCATAAGAGATCATCGTAACCATTAATATTGAAATCGAGCCAAGTTAAACAATTGTAACGTT